>JARYGA010040364.1:0-46387 GCA_030545235.1 Helianthus tuberosus
ATCTTAGAACACTTATGGAATACTCATTTATGATGCACATTATTCATTTTTATTGGTTACATTTGAAATAATGTAAACAATGCATCGAAACAACTAGAGTAGTACCTAGTAAACTAGTGTGCTGACGAAAACTCAGGATCCGCATAAACCATCTAAATGACATCTTTAGGACTCAGACGAAAGTCCAACATCAAATATACATTAAACCTTAATTGGAAATGCAAGGGTTTGGTCTAATACTTTCCCAATGTCCGGTAGCACTAGAAACTGCCTAAAAAGCGCTAAAAGTTACCATTTCAATAATTTTTCCGCAAAATTCAGCATTGGTGCCTTTATTACAAGATGCAAAAGTGTTGTTTAAACACATATTTCATATAAAAATACATAGGGAATATCAATTATATACATAACCAAATTTTTCCCTACAACTTTCATATGTTAACCTTTCGACTATCTACTTGCGGAACGAGCGCTAAACGACTATCCGAACTATATTTTGACATAGATTGCAAATTAGTGAATATTATTTTTGGCCAAATAAAGCTTATTTATGACCATTATTGATCATGAATCATCTCGAAAAATTGCAAAAACTTAAACACCTAAACACTTAACCATTTTACCTCATTTTGAACCATGAGAATTTACTAACACTTTGAAAAAAATACAAGACCCACCCCTCCCTCATATTCACGTTTTTAAGGGGTCCCACACTCTAATTTTGATGTTAAATATCTAGATATTTTGATTAAACTGCAAGTGGATAAGTTAGTGGATGATTATAACATTAAATCTCATAAGTTACTAGCATTTTATCCTCACATTTCACCTTATTCTACACACACTTAAGAATACTCTTTCAACCTTCATCTTTTTCACCAAGAACACCATAAAAACCCATTTAAATTTTATCACATCTTGATGATCAACATGGAGTTTCATGGAGCTTAAGGTGATCTAAAGCATTTGCAAGTTAAAGGAAGTGTATTCATCCATTTAAGAGCCTTAAATCATCAAGATCTTCATCTTTGTATTTCTTAATCATCCTCCAAGATCATCCCTAGCCAAGTGCTAGAAGTAAGCTTCAAGATCTATTTTTTTCATACTTATATTATGTTTATGATTGTTATTATAACTAATAAATAACTAAATAATCATACATAATAAACATGAAAAATACAAAGAAGCAAAACTAATAATCATGATATATTTATGTTGGTTTATATTGTGATCTAAGACTTGTTATATGCATATTCGATCTTGTTATGATGATTATGTTATAAATAAATTGTTAGAGGATGTTTTAAAAATATGATCTAACAATTATACATGTTTATGTTAAAGGGTTTTTAACATAAAGGTTTAAAGGGATGATCATAACATTTGATCTTGTGAAAGTATTTGAGACTTTTCACTAAAAACAATACTTTTACAAGATTATAAAAAGTAACATACAACTTGAGATTTTTTATAAAAGTTGTTAAAACTAGAATTAAACTTGGTTTTTGAACTAGTTAGCATATGTTATGATCATGTATAAAATCCTACATGATTTTGAGATCTTCTTAATGAGGTTATGTTATAAATCTCATGTGTTTTTTTTTAGAAATGATATGAGAAATTGTTGATGATTTGAAAAGAAAATGATATGTAAATAAACATGGCAAAGTTCATATTACAAAGGAACTATGGTCAACTTTTCTTAGAAATCATATGTTAGAAAAACTATCATTTTTTTTTACAAAGTCTTTACAAGATTAGAAAGTTGGTCTTTCTAAACATAAAAATCGACATAAATATATATTTTGGTAAAATACATATTTATTGAACATATCAAGTATGTGCTGTGTGTTATTATTTGTATTAGTTATATATAAAAGTTAGAGACTTGATAACAATGACACAAATAAATACAAGACATACTTACAACTAAAGACTTACAAGAATACATATAGACACACTTGAAAACAACTTATGGACATTCCGAGCTTTCGGACACAACTTATGGTCAAAACGGACGACAGGCGAATCTATAAACATATCGCCAATCCGAGGACTTACTACGACGTATAGGCGATCTTTCGACGCGGACACAAAATTTACGTTACCATTAACAAAATTCGGACATTTTGAAACTTATAAAAACTATTATGTTTTTATTTACTAAAAAGTATACTTAGTTATTTTTATAAAAATGAAAGACTTATACTTTCAAATGGGCTATTTTATACAAATGGGCTTACACTTCTTAATGGGCTATTTTATACAAATGGGCTTACACTTCTTAATGGGCTTACTTTCATAATGGGCTTAACTTAAATACATGGGCTAAGCCCAATACCAAACATATGGGCCAAGGCCCAATACTATTTAGGCCCAACACTATTTAGGCCCAATACTATTTAGGCCCAACACTATTGAGGCCCAATACTATTTAGGCCCAACACTATTTAAGCCCAACACTATTGAGGCCCAACACTATTTAGGCCCAATAACATGAATTCTTGGGCTAAGCCCAATAACATATAATTGGTAAAAATTACAATTGAACAGTTTACTTATACAAAGGCATGAAATAAAGAAGACAAGACCCGATGATACAACTCACAAGATACAAGATTACATATATATATATATTTGGTGAAATATATATATATATAACCATTTAACAATTCATTCATCTAATACAAAGTTCAACGAACAATAAAGACATACAAGTCTTACACATATTTAAGACACAAGGCTTGTACTCAAGTCATTTACAAAGACCGAAGTGTCTAACAAATATAAGAACATTTGTAGGTCGCAACATTGTTCAAGACGACCATGCGTAAGATCACAAACACTTATCATTCACGGACGCAATACTGTGAGTTCATGTCCCCTATTCATTTAAATGTTTTACAACTTTACAACTATCGGGGAAGATACATGTTCAATCGTATGTTAAAGTTAGGGAATGAAACACCTTAGATCATGTGCGAATTAGGGTTATACATCTAAGCACCATTAATCCAGTTTGGACCTAGGTACAAGTGGTTAGATCTAATGGGTATTGGCGAGCCCCACTCTTGGTCGTGGACCCATACAGAAGAGTGCGTTTGTGTCCCAGTCGATAGTAGTCGACATAAAATCGTCTAGGTTTGGATTGCTTCCTAATTCGTCACACATATTAATGTCCTCGCGAAACATTAATGATCAACGATTTCATTGACGCTTTACATACTACATCTTTACATACAGATACATTTTATACAACTCACATTTTATGGATACATTTTATACAACTCACATTTTACGGATACATTTTATACAACTCACATTTTACAGATACATCTCATACAGCTAAACTGCATGAACTCGCTCAACTTTTGTTGATGTTTTCAAACTTAACATGTATTTCAGGAAATTAGTGGACCTGGCAGACATTTCAGTCAAGGAAAGCAAGTATCAAGACTCCATGCCACCATTTGAAGGGTTTGCCCGTTATATACCGCCTCTTTGCGGTGATATAGTGGTCAAAGCCTTGACATTTTAAGACTTACATTTTGATGTATAAAACAATGACAATTTATTTTCATTTGATGGTTTGTAACCAATACATTTAACTTATGTTGCGTTCTTTTGAAATGATTATGACAATGGCATTGGAGCTTGTTTTTATTCATTTAGTATGTTCACTTATATTGTTATGCAATGAAAACCGATCAGATCACACCTCGCGCTTCCGCTATGAGCGGGTGTGACAGATTGGTATCAGAGCTTCGATTGTAGTGAACCAGGATTCTTTCTCGAGTCTAGTCTACAATCACTAGGGAACCTCTCACGAAACAATTTACACAAGAACAAGAGTTTTCATTGCATAAACATTTTTCAAGGTCCACTACAAACAAATATTCACTTCACATAAATCAAGCGAGGACATTTCCATGGGTGAAGTCTATGAGAGATAGGCGCATTACATTAACAGACTATGTGCCTACAATACATTACATTATCAGTGCTTATACAAGATAGACACATTACATTATCAGTTTACACATCATAAACAGTTTACAAGTTCAACATATACAAATTCAACTTATGCAAGATAGAAATCCTTGTTAGATAGGATTTCATGTGATTATATATATATATATATGATTTATTTATATATGTTTTGTACAAAATATTTTGCCAAGGACAAAATACCTTCGACTTCAAACTCTATTATTATTCTTTACTCACACGATGAAAATATCGACCTCAAGTCTACTGTGGAGCTTATGGCGAACATGATTCCTAAGTGAAATCTTAAACTTAATTCCGTAAAATATGGTTGCTTCTCGCGAATGCTGAGATGCCTGACCATGATAAATGACGACGAGGCGGAGGTGGTAACCTTGGACAACAACTCCATTAGTGGGACGAGATCCCTGTGACTAATACTAATCAAGGTTGATATACTCTTGTCCCTACAAGGAAGATGAAGTACTCATCTTGAAGGTGCCCCTTCAGTTGTTATTGTTACAGATTCTTTCCATTTCTATTCCATCTAACGCTGTGCTGTTTTGTGAGTAATGAAAACGGACGTTGACACGTGATCTATCACGAAGGTCCCTCCTATGTTGAAGGTATATAGACAATAGTGTCCCCCCCCTCTGACTGATCGGCTGTATTGTACGAGAGAACGCTAGGGTGACCATGCAAGGCAATTTATTATTACGGATGCCTACGTAATAACAACTTATAGTGCATGGGAATTCTGGTGGACTCTGCGAGCCAAGCTAATGATCACTATTCGTTCAAAATTCTTAAGTTATTACTTGAGATTCAATTTTTCTTATCTATTAGGACACGAACTGAGGTGGTTAGTATAACACCATACAATACAATACAATACAATACAGGAAGACGACACGTATTTGTTCACACCTAACATTTGATCTATATCACGATTCAGTTGAGACTAGTCATTTAAACAAACAAAACTTGTTATCCACTCATGGAGGATTTTCCTCAACATTCTCGAAATTATTGAACATGGGTTGGTTCCATGGTGTCTATGACACTTTACCCTACTTTACCTTACCTTACGTTATCATATTCCACTTTATCATATTTATTGGAAATGATACAATAAATTCCGTCGCTTGACATTTTTCTTTTCCCAAGGAATGGTATGGCATGAGCCATGCTGCAACTCCCTCCTTGCATTCTATTCGACATTGTTGGAGATTCTAATAATCTTACGAGAGCTCATGAAAATCAAGCACTATTACCATAATTGTCACATGGACAAGTAAGACAAAGGATTTTCTCTACTTAGGACGATCGAGGTCCATAGAGTAGGGAATACATATTATATGGACGAAGACCACTGGTTGGTTTCCCCTCCTCAACGAATTATTTTTTTCTTTTTCCATTTAGACATATGACCAATACACTCAAGAGGTATTACACCTTTTGGTTTTGGTTATCCACATTATCATTTATTCAAACATGTATGAACAATGGGGTCTTGAGGTTTCCATGACCGATTGATTGCATTCTTCATTCTTGGGCACATGATAGACTATATTTATCCAAATATATGCCTAGATCCTTTTAATAGTGTGTATTAAAAAGATCATGGCGCCAAAAGAATCAAATGTTTAAGTCAAAAGTTATGTGTTGAAAATCATTGCTTTTACACAAGACATGGTTTATACAGGACATTGTTACGCAAGACATTGTTATACATGGCATTTGACGTTGGCATACACAATACTTTTTTGGTGGTTATTTGTAAGTGATGAGATGTGTGTAATATGATAAAAGCATGGTGGATACGCTGCTGGTACTTCCTATATATAAGTGCTTATATTATATTGCATATCGTGGTGTTATTCAAACCTCTTCGACAAAGACAAGACATGACATTTTTGCACAAGACACGGCATCCTCTACACAAGACATAATATTCTATTTCAAGACATGATATATTTATACACTACATTTCTATTGGTTATTTATTTAACCATACATCATTCTTTTATATCATCTGATTTTCATATCTATTTTCATATGATTTTATAAAAGAACTCGATCATAACTGGAGCCAATGTTGATGGTTACACTTGATGCTTCCACGGTCTCTCAAGGGTTGTTCCATACTGGGTAACACCCGAATTCAAACACACTGAGTGTTACATTTCGTGTTTAGCCTCGGAGATCCGAAGCATGACCGCATCATCCCTCCCTACCTCGATCACTCAAACAATAACTCTCGCCATGAGAGAAATGAAGGCAATTGCTGCCATAAACGATTTTGGCACCAGGATGTATGCTGGTAACTTGCCAAAATCCTAAATGCGACAAGTGAGACGTCCATCATGAGGGCAATTGCAAAAGCGCCAAGAGTAGCAGTGTGCTGAGACCGGGCGCAAAACAAAGACTAGTAAGACGATAATACTTAAGAAGGGATCAAGCTAGTGAATAAGTGTGTGTGTAGTTAGCACTATGAATACTCCATAAAATCCCAATGAAGTCATGAGTACGTACACTCTATGATCATCATGTATCAATTCTTTTAATACCAACACCGAGCTTAGCTATTGTCTTTAGATGTTAAGCATATACTCGAATTAGAGTCATGTTGGACACACATTACAATATCAAGTTAGCTAATGGGGAATTAGCTGAGACATATCAAAGCATTAAGGGTCACCGGTATGTATCCTATCAATCAACATTTCACATCCATATTATTTGATACCATTGCTGATTTTTTTGCTTTATCTCAACATTTCACATGCATAGTTTCATAGCTAGTGACGGGATTATCCTAGCTACAATTAGGGGATTTGGTTATCCTACATCTGAACATAGGGATTGGATTATCCTACATCTAAACATTGGAACTGGATTGTTCTACATCTAAAATTATACAGTGAATTTTTCACTACATAGAATTCAAAATGTACTTGGCCTAGAGTCAAGCAAGCTAGACGTCTCCTCATCCTATAGAATTGGCAAATGGTGAACTAGTCGAGTCAGGAGCGGAAATTCAATATCGTTCTGTTACCCGTTCAGTTGGGTAGGTTCGACGTAGTGCTTAGCATGGAATGACTACCCGATAACCGAACCGAAGTCTTCTGTCATGAGAAGATCATTCGCCTTCCACTACCGAACGAAGAGACATTTGTTATTCATGGAGAGAAGCACGACACACCATTGCGGACTATAAATTGTATGAAGGCACAAAATTGCTTACGGAAAGGTTGTATTACCTTTCTAGCACTTGTTGTCGACAAGAAGGCCGATGGGCCTCAGATGACAGATATTCCTGTGGTAAAAGAATTCCCTGAAGTCTTTCCTGAAGACTTGCCAGGACTACCACCATATCGACAAGTCGAGTTTCACATCGACTTGGTAATGGGAGCCACACCCATAGCCAGATCTTCATATCGATTAGCACCTTCTGAACCTTGTAGTAGACCGAATAAGGAGGTTGTGAGTCCATAACCCCCACTCTTTACCATTATACATCTTTATAAAGGTTTTGGGGGTGAAAAGACATGCGAGATTTGAAAAAAATGCATAACATTTCGATGAACGAAAATTCATATTTCTAAACCATGTTACAAATGAATTTCCAACTAACTCAGATGGTTTAAGAAAGATTCTAGCTTCTACTCCAAGATAGACTTACGATCGGAGTATCATCAATTATGAATTCAAGAGGAAAGTATACCGAAAACGGCTTTTCGGACTCGTTACGGTCATTACGAGTTTCTCGTTATACCTTTTGGTTTAACGAACGCACCAACGATCCTTATGGATTTAATGAATCGCGTGTGCAAGCCGTATCTCGACAAATTCGTCATGATATTCATTGATGACATATTAATATACTCAAAATCAACGGATGAGCACGAGCAATAGTTGAGAACCATTTTAGATCTACTAAAGAAGGAGAAACTATTCGCGAAATTTTCCAAGTGCGAATTTGGATTCGCGAGGTACAATTTCTCGGGCATGTAGTGAACGGGAAAGGCATTCATGTAGACCCATCAAAGTTTGAAGCAATCAAGAGTTGGGAAGCGCCCAAGACTCCAACTGGAGTCCGACAATTGTTTTTTTTGGGATTATCGGGATATCATCGGAGATCTATTGAGAATTTTTTTTTTAAATTACTCAATTGCTAACCTCCCTCACCAATAAAGACAATAAATTCGCCCCAATCGAAAAACAAGAAATAGCATTACAACTTATTCTTAAGATTGGTGCATAGCATTTTACAACCTTATCATTATCCGACGATACCGATGACTTTGTTGTAAACTATGATGCTTCGCATCAAGGATTGGGTTGCGTACTCGTGCAACGTGAAAAAGTTATCATGTACACGTCGCGCCAATTAAAAAGTTCATGAGAAGAACTATACCACTCTCGACCTTGAGTTAGGCGCGGTGGTATTCGCTTTAAAAATTATGGCGACATTATTTATATGGTACTCAATGCATTATTTTCACGGATCATAAAAGTCTTCAACACATATTCAACCAAAAAGAATTAAATATGCGTCAACGATGTTGGGTTGAATTGTTGAACGACTATGATTGTGAAATAAAGTACCATCCGGGCAAGGCGAACGTTGTAGCTGACGCCATGAGCCGCAAGGAGCGAGTTAGAACATTGAGAACTCAAGCATTAGAGAAGATGATTCACAAGCGCTCAAGGAAGAGCATATTCAAGTAGAAACACTTCGAGGCATGAAGGAACAATTAGTGCCGAAAGAAGATGGAACTTTATACATTATGGGTCGAAATTGGGTTCCATTCTTTGGCGGCCTTCGAGATGATATTTTGAGGAAGCACATAGGCCTAAGTATTGAAAGAATACTATTGGTGGCCTAACCTCAAAAGTGATATCGCGACTTATGTCGGAGAATGCTTGACTTGCGCAAAAGTCAAAGTCGAGTAGCAAAATCCCTCGGACTTGTTACAACAACCCGAGATTCCCGTTTGGTAATGGGAACAAATATCCATGGACTTCATTACGAAGTTATCCAGGACCTCATGCGGTCATGACATGATTGGGTAATCATCGATAGACTAACAAAGTCCGTACACTTCTTACCGATTCAAGAGGAGGATAGTACAGAGAAACTAGCGGAACCCTATCTCAAGGAAATAGTGGCTCGTCATGGAGTACCTATTTCAATCATCTCTAACCAAGATGGTCGTTTTGTTTCAAGAATTTGGAAATCATTTCAAAAGGCCTTTGGATCTCATTTGAATCTAAGTACGGCCTTTCACCCACAAACTGACGGCCAGAGCGAACGGACAATCCAAACACTCGAAGATATGCTTCGTGCATGTGTTATGGATTTAGGCGGCAATTGGGATACTCATCTACCTTTAGTTGAGTTTTCCTACAATAACATCTACCACACTAGTATACAAGCTGCACCGTTCGAAGCTCTTTACGGTCGAAAGTGTCGCTCTCCGCTATGTTGGGCGGTAGCGAGCAATAAACAACTAATCGGTCCGGAATTAGTCCAAGCGACTACAAATAAAATCTTTCAGATCCGAGACCGTATTAAGGCGGCTCGCGATCGACAAAAGAGCTACGCAGACAAGAGACGGAAGCCATTATCTTTCGAGGTCGGAGACAAGGTCTTGTTGAAAGTCTCACCTTGGAAGGGCGTAGCGAGATTCGGTAAGCGTGGAAAGCTTAACCCTCGATATGTAGGACCATTTGAAATCTTAAAGAAGATTGGCACTGTTGCCTACAAGCTAAAGTTACCAGAAGAACTTAGTAGTGTACACGACACATTTCATGTGTCGAATCTTAAGAGGAGTCCAACGCAAGAAACGGTTATCATCCCGGCGGATGAGGTTCACATCGATAACAAACTCTAATTCGCCAAAGCACCTGTTGAGGTCATGGACCGGAAGGTCCAGGAAACATGAAGGAGTCGTACCATATTAACAAAAATTCATTGGAACTCTCGACATGGACCCGAATATACTTGGGAACTTGAAAATCAAATCAAAACCAAAATCCCCCCACCTGTTCGAGAATACTCCTGCAAAGGATGACTCAGCTTGAATTTCGGGACGAAATTCTCAATAACAGGGGGAGAATGTGACAACTGCCACTTTCTGGTAATTTACGTACATTTAAAGCAATGATTTACATTATACAAATATGTGTTTGAATATCCGAATTGCTTGATTACATGATATACATCTTAGAACACTTATGGAATACTCATTTATGATGCACATTATTCATTTTTATTGGTTACATTTGAAATAGTGTAAACAATGCATCGAAACAACTAGAGTAGCACCTAGTAAACTAGTGTGCTGACGAAAACTCAGGATCCGCATAAACCATCTAAATGACATCTTTAGGACTCAGACGAAAGTCCAACATCAAATATACATTAAACCTTAATTGGAAATGCAAGGGTTTGGTCTAATACTTTCCCAATGTCCGGTAGCACTAGAAACTGCCTAAAAAGCGCTAAAAGTTACCATTTCAATAATTTTTCCGCAAAATTCAGCATTGGTGCTTTTATTACAAGATGCAAAAGTGTTGTTTAAACACATATTTCATATAAAAATACATAGGGAATATCATTTATATACATAACCAAATTTTTCCCTACAACTTTCATATGTTAACCTTTCGACTATCTACTTGCGGAACGACGCTAAACGACTATCCGAACTATATTTTGACATAGATTGCAAATTAGTGAATATTATTTTTGGCCAAATAAAGCTTATTTATGACCATTATTGATCATGAATCATCTCGAAAAATTGCAAAAACTTAAACACCTAAACACTTAACCATTTTACCTCATTTTGAACCATGAGAATTTACTAACACTTTGAAAAAAATACAAGATCCACCCCTCCCTCATATTCACGTTTTTAAGGGGTCCCACACTCTAATTTTGATGTTAAATATCTAGATATTTTGATTAAATTGCAAGTGGATAAGTTAGTGGATGATTATAACATTAAATCTCATAAGTTACTAGCATTTTATCCTCACATTTCACCTTATTCTACACACACTTAAGAATACTCTTTCAACCTTCATCTTTTTCACCAAGAACACCATAAAAACCCATTTAAATTTTATCACATCTTGATGATCAACATGGAGTTTCATGGAGTTTCATGGAGCTTAAGGTGATCTAAAGCATTTGCAAGTTAAAGGAAGTGTATTCATCCATTCAAGAGCCTTAAATCATCAAGATCTTCATCTTTGTATTTCTTAATCATCCTCCAAGATCATCCCTAGCCAAGTGCTAGAAGTAAGCTTCAAGATCTATTTTTTTCATACTTATATTATGTTTATGATTGTTATTATAACTAATAAATAACTAAATAATCATACATAATAAACATGAAAAATACAAAGAAGCAAAACTAATAATCATGATATATTTATGTTGGTTTATATTGTGATCTAAGACTTGTTATATGCATATTCGATCTTGTTATGATGATTATGTTATAAATAAATTGTTAGAGGATGTTTTAAAAATATGATCTAACAATTATACATGTTTATGTTAAAGGGTTTTTAACATAAATGTTTAAAGGGATGATCATAACATTTGATCTTGTGAAAGTATTTGAGGTTTTTCACTAAAAACAATACTTTTACAAGATTATAAAAAGTAACATACAACTTGAGATTTTTTATAAAAGTTGTTAAAACTAGAATTAAACTTGGTTTTTGAACTAGTTAGCATATGTTATGATCATGTATAAAATCCTACATGATTTTGAGATCATCTTAATGAGGTTATGTTATAAATCTCATGTGTTTTTTTTTTAGAAATGATATGAGAAATTGTTGATGATTTGAAAAGAAAATGATATGTAAATAAACATGGCAAAGTTCATATTACAAAGGAACTATGGTCAACTTTTCTTAGAAATCATATGTTAGAAAAACTATCATTTTTTTTTACAAAGTCTTTACAAGATTAGAAAGTTGGTCTTTCTAAACATAAAAATCGACATAAATATATATTTTGGTAAAATACATATTTATTGAACATATCAAGTATGTGCTATGTGTTATTATTTGTATTAGTTATATATAAAAGTTAGAGACTTGATAACAATGACACAAATAAATACAAGACATACTTACAACTAAAGACTTACAAGAATACATATAGACACACTTGAAAACAACTTATGGACATTCCGAGCTTTCGGACACAACTTATGGTCAAAACGGACGACAGGCGAATCTATAAACATATCGCCAATCCGAGGACTTACTACGACGTATAGGCGATCTTTCGACGCGGACACAAAATTTACGTTACCATTAACAAAATTCGGACATTTTGAAACTTATAAAAACTATTATGTTTTTATTTACTAAAAAGTATACTTAGTTATTTTTATAAAAATGTTTTTATAAAAATGAAAGACTTATACTTTCAAATGGGCTATTTTATACAAATGGGCTTACACTTCTTAATGGGCTTACTTTCATAATGGGCTTAACTTAAATACATGGGCTAAGCCCAATACCAAACATATGGGCCAAGGCCCAATACTATTTAGGCCCAACACTATTTAGGCCCAATACTATTTAGGCCCAACACTATTGAGGCCCAATACTATTTAGGCCCAACACTATTTAGGCCCAACACTATTTAAGCCCAACACTATTGAGGCCCAACACTATTTAGGCCCAATAACATGAATTCTTGGGCTAAGCCCAATAACATATAATTGGTAAAAATTACAATTGAACAGTTTACTTATACAAAGGCATGAAATAAAGAAGACAAGACCCGATGATACAACTCACAAGATACAAGATTACATATATATATATATATATTTGGTGAAATATATATATATATATATATAACCATTTAACAATTCATTCATCTAATACAAAGTTCAACGAACAATAAAGACATACAAGTCTTACACATATTTAAGACACAAGGCTTGTACTCAAGTCATTTACAAAGACCGAAGTGTCTAACAAATATAAGAACATTTGTAGGTCGCAACATTGTTCAAGACGACCATGCGTAAGATCACAAACACTTATCATTCACGGACGCAATACTGTGAGTTCATGTCCCCTATTCATTTAAATGTTTTACAACTTTACAACTATCGGGGAAGATACATGTTCAATCGTATGTTAAAGTTAGGGAATGAAACACCTTAGATCATGTGCGAATTAGGGTTATACATCTAAGCACCATTAATCCAGTTTGGACCTAGGTACAAGTGGTTAGATCTAATGGGTATTGGCGAGCCCCACTCTTGGTCGTGGACCCATACAGAAGAGTGCGTTTGTGTCCCAGTCGATAGTAGTCGACATAAAATCGTCTAGGTTTGGATTGCTTCCTAATTCGTCACACATATTAATGTCCTCGCGAAACATTAATGATCAACGATTTCATTGACGCTTTACATACTACATCTTTACATACAGATACATTTTATACAACTCACATTTTATGGATACATTTTATACAACTCACATTTTATGGATACATTTTATACAACTCACATTTTACGGATACATTTTATACAACTCACATTTTACAGATACATCTCATACAGCTAAACTGCATGAACTCGCTCAACTTTTGTTGATGTTTTCAAACTTAACATGTATTTCAGGAAATTAGTGGACCTGGCAGACATTTCAGTCAAGGAAAGCAAGTATCAAGACTCCATGCCACCATTTGAAGGGTTTGCCCGTTATATACCGCCTCTTTGCGGTGATATAGTAGTCAAAGCCTTGACATTTTAAGACTTACATTTTGATGTATAAAACAATGACAATTTATTTTCATTTGATGGTTTGTAACCAATACATTTAACTTATGTTGCGTTCTTTTGAAACGATTATGACAATGGCATTGGAGCTTGTTTTTATTCATTTAGTATGTTCACTTATATTGTTATGCAATGAGAACCGATCAGATCACACCTCACGCTTCCGCTATGAGCGGGTGTGACACAAATATTCTTTACTCAGATTAGAATCAGGATCGTGACCTGGCTTTGTGCTCTTTCTTCAGGTTCAGGATCGAAACCTGGCTCAACCTACACATTCTTAACCCAGAAATAAATTTCACAAATTTAACATTTGACAAATTTATATATCTAGACTCCTCCTCAAATTTATCCAGAATGATTTATCATTATAAGAGACCACTTGAAGACAAATATTCAAAAACTTTTCTTATTTAAACACACTCCCCCTCTCCACATGCTCATCATGTTTAATACTTGGAATTTTGAAAATCAGCTTTCCAACATCAGTTGTCTAAAATCTTTTTGGATTTTTCAAAATTTATGCTAAAACACACTTAAAATCTTTTTGGAATTTTTGTAAATAAATGAAATGCAATAACGAACTATTTACAGACAATATTTTTGTGAGTTTGTGTAAGAGGATCATATCAGTTTATGAGACAAATCACCAACACCGTTAAGCTTTAAACATTTTAAGTTCTAAACGATTCACTTAGATTGTCAGTATACTGATCCACTTTAAATTTTTCACACAAAGTTCAACTGTTTCGAGATACGGATTTAGTGTTTTAGAGACTTAAACTTAATCGCGTGTCCCACCTCAGAATATACTCCCGTATCCAGATCCCAATATTCAGTCTTACAGGTGAGTATACCTAGATGATATCTGTAAGGGGTTATATTGCGAAGACCGTGAGAGCTCAGGTCAGAACTTCCGTTCAGCAGAGAGATGACGGCTTTGACTTTTGGTGGGTCCCCTTTAGAGGATCTTTTTTACAACAGCACATGATTTACATATTTTTTCAATGTTTCTTCATTTTTTATGCTGAGGGTGAGCTATATTTCAAGCAGCGTAAAGTATTCTCCGGGGACTAGGCCATTGCTTCCGCATTATCAGAAGTCCCGGGATAATACCCCAGATATCACTAAGCATAAAGACCTAGTATCTCAGAAAGAGGGATCCTTCAAACAAGATTTTGGGGGTTACCCATATATCCGAGAGATATTACCCATGATATAAGCAAGTTTGAATTTAGGTTTATATCTCGTCACAATCTACTAAATGTACAAAAACCTACTAGCACATCATCAGTGAGACCGTTTATCACATTTTAACTTTCCAATTCTTTAGCATGTTGTGATTGTCCACTGATGTACTATCATTTCCTCTTTTTGTCAACAAAACTCATTTTTGAATTTTATCATGTTTTTTACTTTTTCAAATTTTCAAATGTTTTTGGATTTTCTGATTTTCTGAAATTTCTTACTCCCCCTAAAATTCAAAATCATTTAAGGAAATTTGAAAACAAACTATACAAGCAAAGTGACAACTGATATCAAATCACTTCAGATCGCCATCCACTTGGCATAAACAATCAGAACTCCCCTTACAACAAACTATTTTCCCATTGATTTCAAAACACTTAAGTTTGTTTTAATCAAATGGTTTTTCCGGAAAATTAGTTTCGTTGATTTTATACACCACTTGTAGGTTAGGGGTTCATCATATTGTTTTCCAAATAATCACTTGTAAGTATGGTCAAATCAAGTTCAACTTAATGACCCTGATTTACCACTTGCAGTTGAAAATTTCTTCAACCACTTGTAGATTCATTCATCAATCACTTGAAAAATATAACAGTTTAAGAAAATACCACCTGTATCTTTACCAACTGTACCATTTGTAAGATTATCAACCAAGAAAAATGCCGATTCCTGCTCCACGCTTATAAACCTGGGAGCTCCGGCAAGTCCGGATATTTACTTGTGAAAAATAGACATCCAAGCTTCACCAAACTTGGATGTTTCCTCCTCAACTTCACTTGGGTAAAATGTTGCTTTCTTTGTTTCATAGAAGTCCTTTACCCCTTTCACTTTACCCTCAACCATTTTTCCAAAAATCTTTTTCACATTTCCATTAAACACTTTCTCAACATCAAATTCTTTCTTCTCAGAATAGAACTGATTTGAGATCTCAACCGTCCCAACTTTTAGTTTAAAATTCTCAGCCCTCAATGGTGGAAAATGAACATCATCCATCGGAGGCACTGAGTTTTCTTCTTTAAACTCAATTTGTGGCTCATCTGACTTTGTGGAATCAGATTCATTGCCAAGTTTCTCATAAAACTTCTTAACAACCCACATTTGGTTGTCATGTTTATCTCTCTTTTGATAAAAAATTTTCTTTGAGCACTCACCAACTTCATATGTTGAATTTTCAAAAAATTTGAATTTCTCAGTTGGTGATTCATTTTTCTCAACAACTTTTTCTTTGAGTTTTTTAGAGACTTCCTGTTTTATTTTTGTTGCTTGAGAACAGTTCCATGCAATGTGACCAGCTTTATTGCATTTGAAACAGGTTCTTGTCTCCCTTTTTTGATTAGCTCCATTCTTCACATTCACTTGCTTCTTAGCAAGAAATTCTTTGTTTGATTGTTTCTAGAATGAGCTTTTTGATTCCTCTTCACAACTTGTTCCTGAAACAAATTTTGTATTTGTTTTAGAAGTTTTTTCATGTTTATAATTTTCAGGTGAAATAAATCCAAGACTTTTCTTTTTGAAATTACCATTATGGTTTGGTTTCTTTTGAAAACCAGAACCAGAACAGTAACCTTTTTTCTTGTTTAACCGTTGTTGAACTCTTGAGGTGTACTTTTTATGTTTTTCAGAAAGATTTACATCTTTTATTTCAGAAATATTAATTTCTGTTAGTTTGAAAACCTTTTTTATTATTTCTGGTTTGACACCTCTTATTGGAAATTCCTCATCAGAATATAATTTGTCTGAATCCTTCAAAGTATATGCCACTTTGACTAATTCGTCATTCAAATTAGATTTTGATAACAGGAATTCTTTATTGTAAACTCGTTTAACCGACGAATTTGAACTGTTGACCGACGAACTCGAACTTTTGAAGGACGAACTTGAACATCCAGACTCAGACTTTGACTCAGACTCCTCATCTTTATCGAACACCTGATCGACCATCTTTTTTATTAACTCGGACTCATGATCAGTTTCAGACGATGTAAAAACGACGTCAATGTTTTCTTGTAATTCATCGGTTATATCGGACTTTAACTTTATATTGACTGCATTTTCGACTTGCTCCTCATTCGGTTTTCTAGGAGAATACCCTTCCCAAATTGGAGGCGGACACTTGTTATAACTAGCACTCTGTTTCTTACCAGTATCCTTCTTCTTTAACTTCTCATCTTTTTGAAATGCTTCAAAACCTGCAACAGTTGGATAAATTCGATCAATAAGATAATCAGAACTAGAATAACTTTGTAATAAACGTCTGATTCTCTCATTCTCAATCTTTTCTATCTCCAACTCCCGCTGCAATTTTGCACATTCTTCAATGTAATGATTAATAGCCTTCTGTTTTGTCATCATTACAACATTCATCATGGTCAGTGCATCTTCTCTTTCAGAATTAGTCTTTTGCAGGCCAGTTACTGTTTTATTTAGCACATTGTAAGATTCTTTCATGTAGTTGAGATTGAACAATAATTGTTCTTTCATCTTTTCTTGCTCATTCAGTTTCTCATCTTTTTCTGCACATTGCTTGCAAGATTCCAAACACTTCGTGCAAGGCTTGATGATTTCCACAATCTTTTCAACTTCGATGATTTTCTCCACTTCAACAACTTTTTCACCTTCAATCACCTTTTCTGTTTCAACCATCTCTTCAGCAACAATTTTAACCTCTTCATTTCGAACAGTCTCTTCTTTTTGAGCAACACCTTCACACTTCATTCTATTTTGTTCTTTTGCTGCTTGTCTCTCCTTCAGCTTCTCCAAGCGATCTGCAAAATAAAATTGAAAACTTTCAGGAGATAGATGAGTTTTTGCAACATTAATATGTCTTTCTTCCTCATCATCACCACTGTCATCAGTTGGTGATTGATGAAAATCTATTGTCTTCTCAGAACTATCATCTGAAGAACTAGAATCAGATGGGGTTTGATAAAAAACAGTTGCTTCTTCTGAACTTTCATCAGATGAAACAAATTCTTCTTCTTGTTTCTTCTCATGAACACCAATGACTTTCATCCATTCTGTAAACAAATCAGGATTTTGAACTATTTGAGCAACAAAAGCAGCAAGAGCTTTTTGATTTGAAGTTTTGTTAGGATCATAATCATCCCAACTGAAATTTGCCCAGCTAAACCCTTCAGGTAATTTTTCATCATCTTGGTTTATTAGACATGCTTTACTATCAGCTGAAATATATTTGTCCCAACTAAATCCTGTTGAAGATTTTTGATCATCTTGATTCACCAAACATGCTCTCTTTGATGAATCTTCAATCTCCTTCCTGCCATGAGCAGTTTGCATTTGTTGTTGATATGGCTGTTGAGCTACCTGTTGATATATGGCTTTCCGATAGTAATCATCTTTTCCAAAAGGATTCTTTACTCCACTAGCCTCTTGATTTTTACATTCTCTCTTGAAATGATCTTTCTCCCTGCATCGAAAACAAGTAACTTTAGATTTATCAAAACCCAAAGTAGAAACATGTGCATCCAAAAAATCATTTCTTCCTGTAATCATTTTAAACTTTTCTGCTCTTCTCAAAACACTAGCTAGACACCATTTGATGTCCATGAGCTCCATCTCTTCAGCGTCTATCTGATCGTAATCCTCTTTTGTTAGCATAGGATTTCCGATCCTCCCTGCAACCAAACCTTCATAGGATTGTAACACAGTTGCAAGTAACGCCATATGATCTTTCGCAATTTCTTTAGAAAAACTTTGACCATCTGGAAGATTCAATGCAATGTTGCACTGTATCACACAACCATTTCCATTTTTTGAACTTTGAGAATGAAAGCTTGAAGTTGAACTCTTCGGATTAACATTCGGATATGAAGAAAATCCACTGCTGCTGTTTGAATTTTTATCAACAGTTCCAGATGAGTCTCCTGCACTAAAAGCAGTTTGAATTTTTGGACTCATTTCAGCCTCTTGAACACTGCCTTTGTAATACATTTTCACATCTTGTTGACCACTCGGATTACTCATCCTTGCAATCTTTTGTTGTTCAAGATCTTGACCCTCAATCTTATCGATGAACTGAGAGATCGTCAAACCATCATATACTCCGGTGTTCTTTAAGATCATCAAAAATGTACCCCATTCTTTTTGAGGTAAAGCATCAGCTAATTTGTCAACCCATTCCTCTCGTTCTTTGGTTATGCTTAACAATGACATAGAACGCACTAAATGGCAATATCTTTCAATGAATTTCTTTGTATCTTCCCCTGGCAGACTTGTGAATAGATCAAATTCTTTCTTAAGCAATGAATTTTTACTTTTTATCATCTTATCACTTCCCTCAAACTTGATTTTAAGAGCATCCCAAATTGATTTTGAAGTTTTGTCATGTTGAAGCAGTACAAAGATGTCTTCTTTAATAGCTTGCTGAAGTAGACTAATCATCATCTTTTCAGCTCTGTACATGTCTCGTTCTTTATCAGTGAATTCAGAGATTTCTTTCTCAACCTGTAAATCAGTACGTGGTAGTACATATTTTTTCAAAATACACTCCCAAGATCTCAAATGATTAGCTTGAACCCAGTTTTCAAACCGATCTTTCCAACCGTAATACTCCTCAATGCTCATTAGCTTTGGGGGTTTTTGCGTAGTTCCAGTCTCATTTTCCAAGTTCATGTTTTGAGCAATGGTAGCTGGAGTAGTCGGGGATGTTGCAAATGCGTTGTAAAATTCTTTACTCATGATTCGGTACACTTTTTCACAAAACAGGTGCTTTCAAGCGAGATTAGATTTTTGAAACGAAATTACTTCCCTTCAAACGAGATTAACTTTCAAACGAGATTACCTTTTCAAACAAGATACCCTATTTCGTTTGAACTAACAACCTTTCAAACGAAATTACAATTTGAAACGAAATTGCCACTTTCAAATGAAATACTCAAACGATATTACTTCCTTCAAACGAAATCACCCAACGATTCAAGCGAGATACCATTTTCAAACGAAATTAGCCAGTAATTTCAAGCGGAATTAGGGATAATGTGCAATCTCAAACGAAATCACTAAGTTTGTTCAAACGAAATCATGATGATGTCATCCTTTCGGTCCAAATTTTGTCTAATTGATCAAGTTATAAGCTGATTTCAGTTCTGAAACTTTCAAGGATTTATTAAAACAACATTACGCACACATTGTGAGAAAATTATCCGATTTTAACCATGAAAACTTGTTTAATTTTGATAAGAAGGTGTAGAAAACAGAATTTTCAACTGAATTGGTATGAACTCTTCCTCCTGAGCTCTGATACCACTTGTAGGATTGTTTTCAAACCCGAATGAGTCGATCAGAAGAGTTTATGCTTAATACGAAAGGCGGAAACAGTTATATCAAGTTCAATTCAGTTAGAATACACTTTAACTGTCGATTTGATTGATATGATAACAATTTACAATGAGATGACACTTCGGCAGCACTTCGTTACACTGACCGGAAAAGTTACAAATGAAATGGCACTCAAAGTATTTATAGGTGTGTTGATTTCGTTTGAGACTGTCTCAAACGAAATTAGCAATCTTGATTTCGTTTGAAATGGTCATGAACCATTTCAAGCGAAATTACCTTTATACACTTTCTTGTTTTTCGTGCCCTGATCTTTATATACAATCACAAAACTCGATACAAGACGAAGTCAACAGACGCATACACCAACAACAATAACCCCCTATACTACTCTACAATTACACTTCAAGTCCCTCTATTATTTAACACCTAACAATACTCCCCCCATAAAAGATTTTTGTCCCCAAAAATCAAAAAGAAAAAGAAATTGCTATTCAAAACTATCAAAACCAAACTTGGAAAATTCTTCATCTGCATGAAAATAAGCAACGAAGTTGGAGCATGTTGTTGTTGTTGATCTGGCATTGTTTAATAGAAATGCATGAAGCTTTTGATTAAATTCAAAGGCTGTTGCAGCCTTTATGACACAATGAAAAGAATCTTTAATATGTGATTCTTGTTGTAGCTTGAACTTTTTAACTCCAAGTGCTTCAATAGTGAGCTGAGAAATCGATATTGAATTCGATATATCAAGATCACCAAAAGAAACATCAGTAGCAACAAACACAATAAACTTTCCGTGTCTAAGTCCATTCAATGTTGTATCCCTTTGATTCTGCAGTCGGTGGTCAGTTTTAGCAGGCTTCAAATCAATCTTGTGGAACTGGAAAGGCCAAAATGCTGCAGATGCACTAACTCTCATCAATATCAACACATTAATACCTTTACTATCCCATTGCATAACACTCCAATAACCGAAACTGTGTCTAACACGCTGCTGCCCGGAAGAACCAGCAACAACCAAAAGTTTATCAACATTACCACCAAAAAATTCAAAACAGAATGCGACCCCGAAGACCGAACTACGGTTGACGACCCTGTCCAACCTGTTAGACACACTTGTTCGACTATTATAAGGCTGGTTATAATTAGTCTTTATATTACGAACAGGAACATAACCAGCCACATCCAACTTTTGGCCAGAAGCACTCGAACTAGAAACACTAGCTTGATTAGAAGAAACATTCTTGACCACTGTGCTCTTTTTACCCACAACTTGAAAACCCTCATCATTCATACCCAAACTTTCCACCCATCTCCAACCGTTATCTGTCCAATCTAATCATTTCTTCCATTTCCAAGAACCTATTTCTTTTGTTAACCCCATAGACACTAATTGTAAATGATTGATATATGTGTTTGAAGATAACACTTTTGAATACATGTATTTTGAAAAACACTTCCATACACATTTGTCACCACTTTCCCAAGCAACTACGAACCCAGTGGCTTCACCATCTTTACACACCCAACCAGTATCTGTCCAAAACCTGAGACTCGACTGTATTCGTATTTCTTCATCCATGTGTGTTGCATCAAATACAAATAAGAAAATGAGTTTCATTTGTATTATCTCTTGGTAAACCTCTTCAAATTTGGAACTCGTATCTGTATCATCTAAAAGACCCATATACGCAAATTCCTCTCTCATAACCTGAATTAAAATACCCTTTTCATGTGCATCCTTACAAATAATGACATGAACCTGATTATCTTTTCCATTTTTTCTGAAACCCTTATCATCAAATGATTGTTGATCACTAAGTTCTTGAATCTCATCACCCAAAGTTACTTTTTTCTCATTACTAACCTTATTAGACGTCTCATCAAACACTTGAATACTCAAATCTTGATTTAAAGAACCATGTTCATTCTTACGAAAATCAATATGAGCAAGATCATTCCTATTATTAAATTCGCCCATAGTTTCTTGAATATCATTTTCTTTTAAAACGTCATCACTAAACGATTCTTGAATCACATTCCCAACTCCTTTGCACGTTTCACCATACAACTTATCTTTACTACACTCATCTTGAATGGATTCATCTTCAATTGTTTTATGCACATAATCAACCACTTCATCTATAATCGTTTCTTGAACAACATCAACTTCTTGAATCTTCCCATTCCTAAAAAACTCATTATCCATCATTAACTCATCAAGAGTAATTTTAATATCAAACTCTAATCCTTCAATGTAAAAAGAAGACTTGGGATCGAATGGAGAAAAAGAATCATGCAGATTGTTGGTATCTATTTTCAAAGCCAAAGATATTACATCTTCCACCTTAAGATAGCTATATTGATGCCATTCGACAAAGATATTCCTGATTCTTGGTTCTAAACCACATATGAAGAGGTAGATAGCATAGAAATCAGACATTTCTTCAGAGTTTCTAACCTGGTCGAACAATAAGAGGAATGAATCGCAATAATCTTTGACAGTACCTTCTTGCCGTATTGACATAATCTTGTCCAAAGCCAATTCCATGTTGTTCCAATAATTTCTTGATTGTTGGACACTGTTGTGAATCACCATAATTGATGGTTGAACCATTTCTTGCCCTAATTCGAAGTCACCCACATCTGATTGTTGAACCCTAATTCGATTGCTGCCGTAGAACACCATTGTTACCCGAATCTTAACCCACGGTCGTGAGGAAAGATTGCTCTGATACCATTGTTACAGACAGAAATGGTAATCGAGAGATTGAGCTAACACAGAGAAAGAAGAAGAAGAATTCTCAGAAGAAGAAGAAGGAGATTAATCTCAAATCATTAGCTACCCTTCTCATTCATTGCTGGTTACTTAAGTACAACTAGACATGTTCACAATAACCCCCTATACTACTCTACAATTACACTTCAAGTCCCTCTATTATTTAACACCTAACAAACAAAATCTGAATTTACTTGAGCTAAGCATGATTTCAATATATATTTGTCTAGGGTTTACTCCTAAACACTACAATGTTCCTATTTCATCCATATAACAAGCATGCATCAACAATTTTTGAATTCTCTAGGTTCACTAAGAAATTCAACTAGAGATTTCTCATGAAATTTACATACCTTGTGACTCCTTTTTTAGTGGAGATCACTAATTCGTGCTCGGATCTTGATTTGGGATTGATTTGGACATTCAATTTGAGAAATTTTGTAGATTAGGGTTAGCTTGAAGAACCTTGTTCGTCGCCCCCTGTTGTCTGCGACCAGAACACACACCAAGTGTGTTTTTTGGGTTTTTAAGTTTTTAATTAATAAAAACCTTTTTCAATTTTGTCAATTTTGGCCCCTCAACTTTTCCCAAGTTTCATTTAGGGTGTTTTAATCAAGTTTCCTTATTACTACAACACTTGTGATTAACTAGGTTATTTATTCCTAGTTATTTCATCTCATTTATATCCGACATTAAATCTATAATATAAAGATTTATATTTTCGGGTACGACCCAGTTTATTTTAAGTCCCGTTATCTCGGGCTGTTTATAAACTTTTATTTCTTCAAAAGATTTCGTTCAACTTTTATTTAATATTAGGTTTATTTGTTTAAATCCTAATATTTACCAGGTTAATTTCACCACTAACGGTATTTTACCCGTTCATAAATGTTAACGTGGTTTGATTACCAAACCCGTTTTCGGGGTGTTACAAGTCTACCCCCTTAAAGAGGTTTCGTCCCCGAAACCTTTCTCACGTACTTTATTAGTTTAGATCATCTGAACCTTAGTTTTCGATGATCACTTGAGCATTACTCTCATATAATAATCTTACCAAAAAGTATGGTAATGTGTTTTTAGTTTTAAGGCATATGCGCCTTTCACGTGTAAGGCCTCGTAGGCCATTACCTTCAGGTTGTATTTCTTATTCTGGTCACTTATTTGATCGAGTTGTCATCTGATTACTCGATCGTATTTATTATTCAGCATTTTTACTTCTAGCTAATTTTATATTGACAAGCGCCTTGCATAAGTCGTAACACTATTTTGACTTCGAATGGTTTTTTTTTACCGGCTAGACTGATTTGTTGCCGTCATTTTATACTCCGTTACTCGGGTATATCATATTTCCATCCCGGCCTTTTGCGTATTTCTGATTTCATATCTCGTAACTCACGTTACAACGTGGTTAAATTCTATGTCACTTTTAGTGACCGTAATCACATCACATCTTGTTTAAGTCTATGTCGACTTTTCATTGTCGAAAATCTTTCTTTCAAATGTATCGTTTCACGCCTATCGGTGTTAAAACCTATATCCTTTAATATTAACTATTTCCGAGTTCGTCTCATAGTATTCATATTTGTTAAAACGTTGTTTCTTACTAAAACTGAATTTTAGTTTAACGTTTTTCT
This sequence comes from Helianthus tuberosus, assembly GCA_030545235.1. Classification (NCBI taxonomy): domain Eukaryota; kingdom Viridiplantae; phylum Streptophyta; class Magnoliopsida; order Asterales; family Asteraceae; genus Helianthus; species Helianthus tuberosus. The sequence goes on from JARYGA010040364.1 coordinate 24,783, forward strand.
CTTTAGCTTATGTCAATTTACTCACATCAAGGAAATTGGCAACCAATAATTTATTCCTTTCCGTTCTCGTTTTACACAGGGAATCATAACAAGTTCCCTCGCTTTACGCTATTGACCCGTAGGTTCTTTCACATAGCCTCACAGGCTTTTTCCTTAGATTTCCGCCTTCTAAGGTAAAACCCCTTCAGTTCGTTTCTTTCTATTCGTTACCCGAGGGTCTTTTGGGTCCCGTAGACCTTATCACCACGTTTAATCCCGTAGGTTATGATGATCTCATAGATAATCTTTTATTCATGACGTTCTAAAAATATACTTTCTGTGTCAACGCACCCTTTTTAAGTTTAGAATTCGTTCTTTTTTCATTTTTGAATTCTATGGACCTTGACCGTAGTCTACGGCTACACCCGTTACCATTTTAAACTACCCTTCCGACTCTATGACTTCTTACGTCATTTACGCGTCGGTTTGTTTTCCACTTGTTGTTATCCGGTTTATTCCTATTTTTATTTACAACCCTTTACCCGGGTTCTTTTGTCTTAATATTTCGCGATTTTATTTATTCGATTTGCGCTTACTTACATTAGCAAGCGTCACCCATTATTAAATTTGTTTGACTTGTTTGTGTGAGAATTCATCACTTATGACAGTCAAAATTTTATCCTTATGCCTTAGCATTCCTATTGGTTGGTCTGTATTTTCTTTTACTTTGATCCTTGTCCCTTCTCTCGGGCTCTTTATTCTAACGTAATACGCTTCCGTCTTCCGACTTGCGTCTATGTTTATTATCAAACATCTTGCTTATTTGATTTATTTGGGTACCTTTTAAGTTAGTCCCATTCACCCCACCCTTACTACATCGGACGTAAATGTGTCCGCTACAAGAAGTTCATGGTATCATATGCCACTACTTACTTGGCCAGAGTAAGCGATCAGCACATGATACACATGACCTTTTTATAGCTTTCACATCACACCCTATGTAAGTAATGCCTCTATTTATTTCATATCTCTGATTTCATTTAGTAAAACTTTATTTAATTGCAAAACAACAATCATTAGTTTTACTAGTTTTACATTTGAGCATATAAAATCTTTTTCTTTTCTATCGAACTATTATATAATCACATTTGTTAATGTGATCGCTACTTTTCTCAATAGCATTATAGTGAGAGTTTTCCACTTGGATAATCACCCCCCGTCCAAGTTTTCATATGAACTATTCCTATTATAGTTTTGATATTCATTATCATGAATAACGCATGTTTCTATTAAAATTCTCTTAGAAACATCATCCTGAATAGATATTCTATTCAGGTTTTATCAGATATATGCAACCGTTATCCCCTACGTGTTTGTTGCATATTACTACTTGTGCAATTAAATTTAAAAGTGTGTACCTGATAATGCTTGCCCTTAATGGGCTTTCCTTGCCTTTGACTTTGTTCGCGATCGTCACGCGATTTAGGTCCTTGATGAGTATGCTCTGCTTGTTATACCTCAGACCGTTCCACCGTCATATCCACAATTCCTTCAACTCTCGTCATCTTCAGATGCGAGTATCCTTCAACTAAACATTTACAAAAGTTAGTAATTTCAACATTAATAAATGCACGTATTGTAATACAAGGCTTTTTACTGCACGTGATTTCGTTAACTATACTGATCATTTTCGTTGGTGTAACGTGTATTACACGATACCCTATGTGTTGTTCACAACACATTAATCATACTTGTACTTACCGGATCTGCGATCAAGCCTCGAACCGAACACACTTACTCTTTTAACCTTGAGCTCTGATTACCAACTTGTAACACCCTTGTTATTATTTTAAAGGTTTTCGTATATATAACGAAAATAAACATGTAAATACGATTAAGGATCCTTAGAAAATACGAGTAATTTAAAACTTTTACAACTTAAAAGTTTACAACATAATGTAATTAAGTTCGTCATTTAAAAGTAACAACGAAACGTCGTGCGGAAGCTCGTTTCTTGATCGTGTTCAGTTCTTCATTGAGCTTGATCGTCCTCCGGTACTAGAAATTTACCTACAACTCATAAAACATGAGTTAGATTAGTCATACGTAGCTTAAAACGTATTTAAACGGGTTCGCAATGCGTATACTATTAAAATAAACATATATATATATATATATATATATATATATATATATATATATATATATATATATATTGATTTATGGAACCCGTCGCGTCGCGCGACGACTCCTTGCTTTTGCCGTCGCGTGGCGCGACGCCCTGTTTTGTCTAGAATTGTTTGTTGCTGAACTGCAAATTCCCAGCTCAAAAACTCAAACTTATAATTCACAAAAACGTGCATAACTTTTGTTCTACTTATCCGATTCGCGTGATTCTTTTTCTCACGCGATCGTAATTTAATTCTTCATCCTATGGAGTTAAAACCTGATATAAAACTACTTAAAAATTCAGAATTTCAAGCTCTCGGCTTGAAATTCCTGTTTAACACTTTTGACCCAATTCGCTTGTTTAACTATAATCTTATTTATACGTACCTGGCTCGGATCAACACAATGACCCGTTTTTAATACCTTGTCTCGCTAAATTGTTATATCATAGCATTGATAAATCGTAAGCCGTTTTGTCCTGTAAGCATAAGACTCGACAAACACTTATTAGTCGTAAATTATCAAATGGTGTCAACATCACCATTTGACGCGTTTGGTCTAAACGACCAACCATTTGCGCTTAGAATGAATGGCATCTAATTACCATTTCGTTTAGTAACTATTTCGGATTTTTCACCAATTAGTTAGGTCTCTTACATCCGTTTCTTAAGCGTTTACTCAATTTGGCTTATGCCACTTGGTGTCGTTTTAAACTTCAATTTTAATCCATTTTCACTTGACCAAATCACCATTTTTCTTCTTTTTAATTCTTTAGGCCTACTTATAAAGTAGCCGTTTGGAAACTCATTATATCTTAGTCTTTTCATGACTAAATTACCAATTCACCTTTTTATATCATTAATCATGGTTTTATCAACTTTATTTGTCCCGACCCCTACCATTTAGCGTCGGAGACCATATTCCGAATATCGTCTTTATCGTATTTACAACTTATAAAATAAATACGTATTCTACAAAAAGGTGTAAGTTTCACTTACCTTGCATCCATGCCACGCTTTTCTTTCCATACTCGCTCCGTTTGACCCGCTTCATCCACAAGCTTCCACCTAGCTTGTTAAGCGCCAAACTATTATTCAATATTCACAAGGTGGTTAGATTAACCAAAATTTAATACGATTTTCCACCTTACACATTCCTTATCACTAGCATTCATCCGAACACTTAATATAATCACGTTTTACACACAACCAAGTAGACCGCGATTTCATTTAGGCATTTCATATCACTAAAAATGGGCTGTTTTTGGTGACTCGTTTAACCTGTTTACAAGTCTTCAAAAATTATGATTTTTTTATGTGGCGTACCTCTCGGAGGGTTAGGCCTTGTGTTAAAATTTCAAGATCTAACTCTTTACCAAAAATTCGTAAAAATTTATTTACTAAGCTGCAATCAGATTCGTCACTTCTGACTGCAGCTTACGGAAAAATTCATTTAAAATTCCTCGTTTATCCGATTGACGAAATTCCAATTGGAGATTTTTGTAATCACTTAAAACTATCTACAGAAAAAATTTGAAGTCATAACTAAATTCCTAAATTGAGTTATGACATTCGTAATGGGATGCAAATTCTGCCAGAAAACGCAGCTTGAACATTCGATACGGAAAAATTCATAAAACGCTCAATTTTCGTCGAATAAATGCGATTCCAGTGGGGTTTTAAAGATATTTCCTGGAATTACATTTTAGACTCAAGAAAATCATGTTTTGTCATGTTTTGTCCATGTTATAGCCAATACAAGTCGGCTGTAAATTCTGATCAGGAGCTGTTTGAATTCAGCTTTCAATTAAAGCATGTTCTTGACATCATAACACTATTTTTTTAGCAATCAAAACCCTAAAAACATCTCATACATGAATTTAGCATCAACAAAATCTGAATTTACTTGAGCTAAGCATGATTTCAATATATATTTGTCTAGTGTTTACTCCTAAACACTACAATGTTCCTATTTCATCCATATAACAAGCATGCATCAATAATTTTTGAATTCTCTAGGTTCACTCAGAAATTCAACTAGAGATTTCTCATGAAATTTACATACCTTGTGACTCCTTTTTCAGTGGAGATCACTAATTCATGCTCGGATTTTGATTTGGGATTGATTTGGAGATTCAATTTGAGAAATTTTGTAGATTAGGGTTAGCTTGAAGAACCTTGTTCGTCGCCCCCTGTTGTCTGCGACCAGAACACACACCAAGTGTGTGTTTTGGGTTTTTAAGTTTTTAATTAATAAAAACCATTTTCAATTTTTTCACTTTTGGCCCCTCAACACACCTAGTTATTTCATCTCATTTATATCCGACATTAAATCTATAATATAAAGATTTATATTTTCGGGTACGACCCAGTTTATTTTAAGTCCCGTTATCTCGGGCTGTTTATAAACTTTTATTTCTTCAAAAGTTTTCGTTCAACTTTTATTTAATATTAGGTTTATTTGTTTAAATCCTAATATTTACCGGGTTAATTTCACCACTAACGGTATTTTACCCGTTCATAAATGTTAATGTGGCTTGATTACCAAACCCGCTTTCGGGGTATTACACCTACGCGGGCCGCGACCGGGTGAACGGCTGGCGCAACCCTGAGCCGCCATGTGTCTCACGCGTGTTGAACCTACCTCGTGACCAGGCCAAGCTACGCCGTAGACCCCCTATGTGGCGGGCCGCGAAGGCCCCTGCCTTCCTTCGTCACGGGGCGCGACAGACTCGAATTACAGCCCTATAAATTGTGGGCTTCGGGCCTTCAGTCAGATCATTCATTTTCACTTTCTCTCTCTAAATTTCTTATAGTAGGCACTATACTCGGGTATAATACCCCCTAATTAACGAAATTCTGCCCCGATGTAAGTATTATAACCCCGGTTACGTATTAGATATGCTGCCCGATTGATCCAGGGTTCCGTAACGGCTGTCGAGGTTCTGCCCGACGTAGTCGTTGGAATGTCGTCTCGGGGAGGGTATTACTAATGTAAATAATGGGTTATTATACTAACACGTGTGCATTTGTGTAAATTATAGATAAGCACTAGGAAACCCCTTACAGAAAACCTAAGTCAGCAATGTGAGTAATCCTTCTTTTTGTATAAACCTTTTTGTGAGTAATCTCCTTTTTGTAAATTGTTTTTACAAAACCTTAAATGTTTTACAATGTGATTAAGCAGTGATTGAGTCTTTGTAGTTCTTCAATTACTGCCGGTATGTTGGGGTTTTGTATACAAAATGTGGAACATGTTACCATTGGACAACGAGTTAGCCAATGTGTAATATGACCCACCAGTCAGGATTGACAATACTGAATGAGTAATTGTGTAGAAATAAACAATGTGATAGCTCTCAATACTGTTAAAAATAAAATTCTTATTGATTAAACTGGGATTCACTCACCAGTATTTCTCATTGAGAAAATGTTTCTAAACGCGTTTTAGGTAACAAAATGTGAAAACCAATTAGAAGTCAGCTGGACAGCACTGAATGCTTGGAAAAGTGGGTATAAAAGTTACCTAAACAAAAGAAGATGTTTTATTCAATAAAATAGGTGGTATTTACTCTGATAAGCATTTCCTAACTACGGTCTTGATGAAATTTCCGCTGCCAAAATGATAAACAAAATGATACCACCAAAACTGGTCTCGCGGCCGCCCGTTCCCGGGACAGATAGGGTGCGGGGGTTGCGACAGAAGGTGGTATCAGAGCTAAGCCACTGATTCAGCCACAGAAGTGTTCTGCTGACATCAATATATTATTTAAATTGTTAGAAAATTAATTATGGAAATACGTGCATATCTGTAGTTTATTGTCGTGTGTTATTTGACTATTTGTTAGTTTTCAGTATGAGTGATCAAGGACCCTCAGACGCGTATCGTCAATTGTCCGATTCACCTAGGAGTGAAGGTACCTCTTCACAGCCTGCACTCTCTGGGTATGCCGCTGATAATGAAGAAGGGATGTTTGTCTTTAAGGCTCAATCTGAAGAGCCATTCCCTCAGAAAAAGAGAGGATGGTTCAATAAGGGAGCATTTGAGCGTAGGAAAAGAATGCGAAAGTTGCAACAGCAGAGAGTCCTAGCAGCCGCTAAGCGAGAGTCAGATGCCCATACACAGGATATGCTTAATAGAAGCCTCGCCAATTTTCATATCCTAGCAATGTAAGACCCTAACACGTTTTTGACAAAAAGTCGCAGCGGAAGTTTATGCCATAAAATTTCATTCCTTATAAATACCTTGGCTTACTTAAAATTTCATTTTAACATAACTCTTTCGCAGAAAGTCATCAATCAACTCATTTACAATTAAAAACATAACATAGGTTTACTACATTACATACTCCAACGTTCCCGTACAATCTGTCTTGTGACTCGGTACCCGATCTCTATTCCTTGATGATCCTCGTGTCTCATACTACCTGCTCTCACCACATAAAATTCATAACATTAGTATGCATTATAAACATACAAGATTTATTCACATTTACTTTTCGTTCCGTTAACTCTTTACATCCCAGCTTTCCATCTGATCATACAATCCGTGATGAGAATTCTATGCTATTCCTGCGTTACACTTCATTCACCAGGCACGCTATTATTATCGTTAGTACTCAATTTCATTGAATGCATGCGTACATACTTTCAAACATACTTATACATATGCCTACGATCACACATAACTACTTACATACATACCTACATACATACGTGCATACCTACATACATACATACATGCCTACATACATACATACCTATTACATGCCTTCACACAAACCTACATACGTGCATACATTCGTACATACTCACTTGCATAGATATACATACACATACTACCTACATACACACCTACATACATACACACATTCATATCTTCACGTATGCCTACATACGTGCATACGCTCATATATACCTAATTGCATAAATTCAAACATACATTCATTCACACATACAACTTATATTTATACATACATACCTTCATATGTATCTACATTTCCTAAAACAAGGAATAAATTAGTCATTCTTAGCTTATAAGCGTTTAAAAAACGGTCTAAACGGATTCGCATTGCATAATCAAACAAAATACAAATTTTTCATAAATCTGGAGCCCGTGGTGTCGCGCGACGGCAACTTGCCTTCTCCGTCGCGTCGCGCCACCACCCAAAATGATCAGAATGCTTGCAGCTGTTGCTGCATATTCCCAGCATAACTCAGTTTTACAGAAACGAGCATAACTTTCTCGTTTTTGATCCGTTTTACCCGATTCTTTTTCCTACGTGATCGTAATTTAATTCTCCATCACATGGAGTTAACATCCGACATCCGGATTAACAAAATTCTAGACTTTTAAGCTATTGACTTATCACCTTTTTACAAAGTTTTGACCCGTTCATGCATTTATCAAAATTATCTGTTTATTTGACCTCAATTTCTCATGAACCTTATAATTTCAACGTTGTCTATTGTAAAAGATTAAATTCATGGATGTCTTGCATCCTCTTAACCCAATTTCTCTCAAAAGCTTATTTTGACCCGTTATGGGTAATTGCACATTAAATGATCTAGGACATACAAAACCATACTCTCCGCTTTCATACTTGACCAAAACATTACTCTAATCAAATAGCTTGTTTCCAAATGACTTTTAAGGTCGTTTTGCCCGATATACCTATCAAGGGTGTTTTTGTCAACTTTGCTCCATCCTTTACAACAAAGAACTTCATTGCATATTTAACCAAACTTACGACATAACTACAACTGTATTCACACGTACCTGGCTCGGATCAAAGCTAAGACCCATTTTAATACGTCGTCCACTAAGATGCTAGTTAATAGCAACGCAATTCCTTTGGCTATTCTCCGTGTGAATTCTTAATGCTTGACAATACAATCATTAGTCGACATCGTCAAATGGTGATAGCTTCACCATTTGACCCGTTAAGTCTAAATGTCCATTTCGTCCTTGTGTGATTGTAATTATTCCTTATCCCTTCTATGTATCTTATTCTTTCGTTGACTCGTAATCAAATTACCATAATATCCCTTTACCCCATTTTCTCCTTCAACCATAGTTCTTATCATGGACACATGTTCCGACCCGTATCAATACTTATCGGAACATCGTACTTCATTTATAAACTTACCATATTCATAATCTATACAAGGAATAAGTATTCTACAAGGAGGGTGAAAGCTTAACTTACCTAACATCCGAATATGCTTCTCGTGCGCATTAGTCCCGTTTGACCCGCTTCTTTCCCAAGCTTCCATGTCGCTTATCAAGCATCAACTATCATATATCATTCTCAAGATAGTTAGCTTGTTCATCATTCATCACACGGATCTTATTTCGGAAATTACCATTCAAACTCGAAACATACTAATCTATCAAATCCTAGCCGAAATCCTTTAAACATTTACACACGTGTGTGATTTCAAACATCATTAACAATAACATATCATCATATTATACAAAACCCACTTCATAACTACATTGTTAATCACTTACTAGTGATCTAAGCTCAATTATCTCTAATTTCATCATACCCTTGGTGTGTGTACAACCTTCTAAACATAAGGTACAACTAATTCATGCACAATCTCCTAATTTCATACATAATTCATCAAATCCTCATACTAATTAACATATATCATTCACACATAAACATTCAAACATATTATCATCATATTTCTTTCAATTCTTCTAACAAGACTCCATATTACTCACATAATACATCAATATTCAACAAGAATTAGACATGGATGATGATTCAACTCATCATTCTCACCATAACTAATGGGTTTCACCTCTAAGCATCAAATTAACCTAAATAATGCATAACCCATGTTCTATATGATGATTCTAACATATCCTCATGCTCAATTTCATACCAATTCACGATTTACAACATAACCCACTTCGTGGATACTCACTAATCTAGAATTTAAGACATACCTTATGATCCCCTCGTGTAGGTGATCACAAATTCGTGTTCGGTTCTGAATTTGAGCTTCATTTATCCTTCCAATTTGATGGATTAGATGAAGTTAGGGTTTTGGCTTCATGAGAGCTCATGCTCTCTCTAGAACACACGATCGTGTGTGTTTGTGTGTGAAATTTTTATTTATTAATTCAACTTTCAGTTTAACCCACTTTGGCCCCTCAAGTTGTCACTAATTATAAATGGGCACAACTTTCATTCCTTTAATTGTTTTTACCATTTTGTTAACTTGGTTAAATAACCTAGTCATTCATTTCTTGATGTACCATACGAGAACATTTAACAATTATAAACATTCGAATTTTGGGACGTTATAAGTCTACCCCCCTTAAATGAGGTTTCGTCCCCGAAACCTTTCTCATTTCCATTAAACACTTATTATCCTTTCCCCTTGCTCCATCATCACGACCACTAGCCAACCTCAGTGACAGTCTTCTATTCTCAAGAACCTGTCCCGGAGTTTTTGTTAGTGTCGCTTCCACTAATAAAGCTAGCTTCTAACATACTTCATAGCTAATGGTTCATTTATCCTTCTAATACTCGTATATCATGTGTAATATATCATTTTGTTTTCTTGAAACAATTCCCACATCCCATTAGTAACATTCTTTTTCGTTTATTTCCACATTCATCTTATTTTCATCGACCATACGATCTAATTTCGTAATTTATACATACACATCTAAGTTTAATTTTCGATAAATACATCATAATACTAAGTAACCATCCCTTCTCAATTCATGACTATTTATATAATTAACTTCTTTCTAACAAGTCCATACTTTTCATACTTTACTTTTACATAACATTCTTATTTCCTTGGTCCGTTTGTAGTGGGTCAATATACATACTTCTTCGCACTTATTATCGTACTTACATTCGTATGATCCGTCATAACAGATCTACTATTTCCTAGTCACATATACACGCTTAACTCCAAAGTTAACATCATTCTACGTTTCCTATAGTTATTTGTACTGTACATACTCTCACGTTACCTTCAAATCATCCCATTCCTTTTACATTACCATTACTCTCATATCATGCATTAGTTATTCTACTTACGTAAATGTGCCATTCCAGTTCATCTTACGAGTGTTTAATCAATACCCGACATTTCCGTTCAAAACTTTTGAGATTTACTTTTTAATGACAAAATTCTTTTTTTTCTCCTTATGTTGACTGTTGAAAGTCAAACATCACGTACCACACCCTACCATACCTATTCAACATGAGTTAAATATGTTACTAACCTCGTTTTCATTTCGCAACTCAACGATCCGTATCTGCTTCTTCACGAGTACTAACCGTACCAGGCCAGCTTTCATTCATCCTTGTAATGGGCTTCCACTCATGCACATTCTTTCACCAATTCGATTGGTTCGATCACATTCATAATTCTACCAGTAACATCTACAAAATCGGTGGTTAGCACCTTTCATTCAAACATTCTTTACATCATTACCGTATTCTTGCCAAAACTTACTACTTAGACTATTATCCGAGTCGTAGCCCGTCATTCATTACGACTCCAGAGAGTCGACTACTAACACATCTAACACATAACATGTTTAAAGCTTCTTTCTTTCGTTAAAATTTAGGTTTGCGTGCCAAACATTATGCTCACCTATAAGTATAAACTTAACAAATCAAATCATTAAATATATCGGGTTTGAATGGCGATTACCATTTGGCCCGCATGACTCGTTCGTTTCTTTATCCCTTCTTGCCTATAAACATATTTGCTTATATATATATATATACCTTTATTCACACATATTTATATAAGTTTAAGACATAACTTGGATAATTTTCGCTTTTAAAGAATAATTACTTGCTTAGTCTGTAATTTCTTACATATTCAAATCTTTTCATTCTTATCATTCATTATGTTTCGAACTCGTCGCGCGGTTTATAATATCTCATTCATACTTTTATTCTTTCTTTGTTTCGAATCCGTCTCGCGGATTCTAACATATCATTCATGCTTTCATTCCTTTCATGCTTCGAATCCGTCTCGCGGATTCTAACATATCATTCATGCTTTCATTCCTTTCATGTGTTGAATCCGTCTCGCGGATTCAGACATATCATTTATACATCTCATTTCCTTGAATCCGTTTTACGGATTCAAACATTCCATTCATGCCTTTCATTCCTTGAATCCATCTTGCGGATTATAACATTGCATTCACATCTTTCATTCTTTGAATCCGTCTCGCGGATTTAAACATTTCATTCATATATTGTTGATCCGTACTTTCTTACGGATTCAACATTCTTCATTCTTATCACTCATACTTTTCACTCTTACGTAGTACTCTCAATTTCCCGAGAGTCTTACTACCCATTTCACCCGCACGCCCATCTGCTGCCCAGTTCTACCGGACATACCTGCGATAACTACCACGGTCTCACGAACGTCATATGCTTCTTGCGTACTGGCCAGGTGCGCAATCCACATACTAGTTTCGTGCCTTCGTGTAATTATCACCTTATGTCCGAGAAATGGGTTTCAGTTTCGTGCAAATCTCTAAAATTTCCCAAAGACCATATCATTGTCTTTCGTTTAATAATTACCCTCCCAAGGAGATTTCTTCCTTTTTCTTTTAACATTGGTACCCATACATATTAATAGTGTGTACCTGGGGTTCATTAGTCTATTTGCATCCATGCCAGCCTTAGTAGTCATCCTATTCTGTATCCACGGACCATCCTCTTCAAACACTTATGCTTACCTTGCACATACAAAATCGTTAGTTTCTTTATTCACATGCATAAGCGCATACTTACATTCGCTTCTACCCTTGGATCTTGATCGAGTCTTAGATTGTACGGGCTCCTTATCAAAAGAGCACACAGGTTTGAGTTCAAGTACTTACCATCTGGTGCTTGATTCTCTCAAACCAGGGCTCTGATACCAACTTGTAAGACCCTAACACGTTTTTGACAAAAAGTTGCAGCGGAAGTTTATGCCATAAAATTTCTTTCCTTATAAATACCTTGGCTTACTTAAAATTTCATTTTAACATAACTCTTTCGCAGAAAGTCATCAATCGACTCATTTACAATTAAAAACATAACATAGGTTTACTACATTACATACTCCAATGTTCCCGTACAATCTGTCTTGTGACTCGGTACCCGATCTCTATTCCTTGATGATCCTCGTGTCTCGTACTACCTGCTCTCACCACATAAAATTCATAACATTAGTATGCATTATAAGCATACAAGATTTATTCACATTTACTTTTCATTCCGTTAACTCTTTACATCCCAGCTTTCCATCTGATCATACAATCCGTGATGAGACTTCTATGCTATTCCTGCGTTACACTTCATTCACCAGGCAGGCTATTATTATCGTTAGTACTCAATTTCATTGAATGCATGTGTACATACTTTCAAACATACTTATACATATGCCTACGATCACATATAACTACTTACATACATACGTACCTACATACATACGTACGTGCCTACATACGTGCATACCTACATACATATATACATGCTTACATACATACATACCTATTACATGCCTTCACACAAACCTACATACGTGCATACATTCGTACATACTCACTTGCCTACATATACATACACATACTACCTACATACACACCTACATACATACACACATTCATATCTTCACGCATGCCTACATATGTGCATACGCTCATATATACCTAATTGCATAAATTCAAACATACATTCATTCACACATACAACTTATATTTATACATACATACCTTCATATGTATCTACATTTCCTAAAACAAGGAATAAATTAGTCATTCTTAGCTTATAAGCGTTTAAAAAACGGTCTAAACGGATTCGCATTGCATAATCAAACAAAATACAAATTTTTCATAAATCTGGAGCCCGTGGCGTCGCGCGACGGCAACTTGCCTTCTCTGTCGCGTCGCGCCACCACCCAAAATGATAAGAATGCTTGCAGCTGTTGCTGCATATTCCCAGCATAACTCAGTTTTACGGAAACGAGCATAACTTTCTCGTTTTTTATCCATTTTACCCGATTCTTTTTCCTACGTGATAGTAATTTAATTCTCCATCACATGGAGTTAACATCCGACATCCGGATTAACAAAATTCTAGACTTTTAAGCTATTGACTTATCACCTTTTTACAAAGTTTTGACCCGTTCATGCATTTATCAAAATTATCTGTTTATTTGACCTCAATTTCTCATGAACCTTATAATTTCAACGTTGTCTATTGTAAAAGATTAAATTCATGGATGTCTTGCATCCTCTTAACCCAATTTCTCTCAAAAGCTTATTTTGACCCGTTATGGGTAATTGCACATTAAATGATCTAGGACATACAAAACCATACTCTCCGCTTTCATACTTGACCAAAACATTACTCTAATCAAATAGCTTGTTTCCAAATGACTTTTAAGGTCGTTTGCCCGATAAACCTATCAAGGGCGTTTTTGTCAACTTTGCTCCATCCTTTACAACAAATAACTTCATTGCATATTTAACCAAACTTACCATAACTACAACTGTATTCACACGTACCTGGCTCGGATCAAAGCTAAGACCCGTTTTAATACGTCGTCCACTAAGATGCTAGTTAATAGCAACGCAATTCCTTTGGCTATTCTCCCTGTGAATTCTTAATGCTTGACAATACAATCATTAGTCGACATCGTCAAATGGTGATAGCTTCACCATTTGACCCGTTAAGTCTAAATGTCCATTTCGTCCTTGTGTGATTGTAATTATTCCTTATCCCTTCTATGTATCTTATTCTTTCTTTGACTCGTAATCAAATTACCATAATATCCCTTCACCCCATTTTCTCCTTCAACCATAGTTCTTATCATGGACACATGTTCCGACCCGTATCAATACTTATCGGAACATCATACTTCATTTATAAACTTACCATATTCATAATCTATACAAGGAATAAGTATTCTACAAGGAGGGTGAAAGCTTAACTTACCTAACATCCAAATATGCTTCCCGTGCACATTAGTCCCATTTGACCCGCTTCTTTCCCAAGCTTCCATGTCGCTTATCAAGCATCAACTATCATATATCATTCTCAAGATAGTTAGCTTGTTCATCATTCATCACACGGATCTTATTTCGGAAATTACCATTCAAACTCGAAACATACTAATCTATCAAATCCTAGCTGAAATCCTTTAAACATTTACACACGTATGTGATTTCAAACATCATTAACAATAACATATCATCATATTATACAAAACCCACTTCATAACTACATTGTTAATCACTTACTAGTGATCTAAGCTCAATTATCTCTAATTTCATCATACCCTTGGTGTGTGTACAACCTTCTAAACATAAGGTACAACTAATTCATGTACAATCTCCTAATTTCATACATAATTCATCAAATCCTCATACTAATTAACATATATCATTCACACATAAACATTCAAACATATTACCCTCATATTTCTTTCAATTCTTCTAACAAGACTCCATATTACTCACATAATACATCAATATTCAACAAGAATTAGACATGGATGATGATTCAACTCATCATTCTCACCATAACTAATGGGTTTCACCTCTAAGCATCAAATTAACCTAAATAATGCATAACCCATGTTCTATATGATGATTCTAACATATCCTCATGCTCAATTTCATACCAATTCACGATTTACAACATAACCCACTTCGTGGATACTCACCAATCTAGAATTTAAGACATACCTTATGATCCCCTCGTGTAGGTGATCACAAATTCATGTTCGGTTCTGAATTTGAGCTTCGTTTATCCTTCCAATTTGATGGATTAGATGGAGTTAGGGTTTTAGCTTCATGAGAGCTCCTGCTCTCTCTAGAACATACGATCGTGTGTGTTTGTGTGTGAAATTTTTATTTATTAATTCAACTTTCAATTTAACCCACTTTAGCCCCTCAAGTTGTCACTAATTATAAATGGGCACAACTTTCATTCCTTTAATTGTTTTTACCATTTTCTTAACTTGGTTAAATAACCTAGTCATTCATTTCTTGATGTACCATACGAGAACATTTAACAATTATAAATATTCGAATTTTGGGGCGTTACAAGCAACCACAGCTGCCGACCCAAACCTGGAACAACTAGTAGCCCCACAACCCTTACCTTTATTTCCCACTCAGCCGATGGAGATAGAAGACATCCCCAAAAATCATGTCCAAATGCATGATTTCAACCCTGAGGAGATACCTAGGATACCAGCCCCTAATCCCTTAGACCCGGATTATGATCCATGGTTCGATGATTATAGGGATTATGTGCCACGCTATCATCTAAACGACGAACCCATGCCGAATCTAGCAGACTATCCAGGTCTGGACCCTCTAGATCCCTAATACGATAACGATGAATACATTAGGGAGATCTTAGAGAATCCGTACCCTCAGGAGAATCCCATGCCCCAGTACCCGGACCCAATACCAGCACCTGCACCCCCAATGAGTGCAGAAAATGTGCACGAGCTCCGAACTTTCGGAGAAGAGATTTTAGAGAGTAGTGAGAGGATGAGGCAGGTAGGAGAGCGACTCGTCTGGAAATACTACGAACGCAATATGGATTACTGGATGAATCCAGACTAGTGAAGGAGATGGTGGAGTTAGTAATATAATATAATAATAATAATAATGAAAAAAAATTATAATAATAATAATATATGTTGTAGTATAGATGTCACACCCCCAAAATCCACCATGCGGAGTATCACCGCTTTGAGGCGTGACATGACCAGGATCAAGCCACCAATCATATTGAACAAAGTATTTAAGATAGATAAAATCCAACCAAACAATATAATTGGTGATCAAAAGCTAGTTAACCAAGTTCAAATTAAACAGCGGAAGCATTAAAGGTAAAACCAAAACATAAGTTTAATAAGTTCAAATGTTAAGCACGGAACATAACAGTCCATATCCCACAACGACCTCCTCCTCGTGCAAACTCCATAAGCATCTAACGACCTGTAAGGCATGTAACAACGAGTCAACAACAAAGTTGAGTGAGTTCACAGTTGGTTGTTTAGTTTTAAGTTGTTTCCGAAAACATGGTTTGTCTATTACTGGCTTACTTGCCGTGGGGGTTACCCCATAGTTGAAAATATGATTAACTAGTTCCTTCTTTATTACCCAAACCATATCCGTAATCAGTGGGGGCTTCCCTATGTGAACCACCAGACCGTTACCATATCGACTACTAACTAAAGTAAGTTGTGCCCTACGTCAATGTCTATCATCATTGACAGTTTGCCATAGTCCATTAGTACACGCCCGTCCGACTAGCACGGTGTGAGGTTTGTTAAACCTAATAGCGCTATTAACTAATGACCCGCTCGCCATCGGCCTCGGCGATTAAGTCGATATAAAATGAGGGACTTAATGATAGAGTTTTGTCTAGTAAGTTAAGGTTGTTGTCCTACCCAAGGAGGACGAACGTACGTAGAGGACGAACGTACGTATTCTACCCAAGGAGAATACGCAGGATTAATATTGGCATCCTACCCATGGAGGATGGCGGTACATATCCTACCCAAGGAGGATATGCAGGTTCCGTTTTAGTTCTTTAACCCATTCCCAACCACCGGGAATCCCATGCCTTAGAAGGAGTGTGAACTCACCTTGGTTTGCTCGGTTAGATTAGTTACTCTAATAATCAGAAATCAAGCACGTCCTAATAAGGTACATATAACAATCAGTTTCTCGTGCATGCATAACACGTATCCTACGTACGGTTTATCTACTCATTACTTCTATCACATACCACACAATTCAGATGTCACACTCTGACTTTTGTGGAAAGATCATAGTTAAAAATACACTTGTAACACTTGTTAGAAAATATTTTCTATGTGTTGGAGTTTTTAGAAAATTTCGCCAGAGTTTCCTTTGTAAATGGAAGTGTCCATGCTAATAAGCATATCGTTTTCTTTTCGAAAATTCATCCAAACAATCAACAATCATTCACTAAACAATATTACATTCACCAAGTGTAAAAACAGTGCACTCTACGTAGTAACATGAACTTGAGTTTTCATAAAACGCGTAGTAACTTGGTATGGCGTTTAGTGGGTTTAGTTACCCTCCAAAGTGTGTTTATTTTTGTTAAAATCTCATTCTCGGGATTTTTAGATGTTCACAACTTGTGAACATATTTTACAAAAATATTTATTTACAACATTCTCATGTGTCACTAGTATCCATATACTTACTTTATTTCCAAAAAAAGTGTAAGGATCATGATCTTTCAAAACCGTCTTTTAAACTTGGTTTATTTAGGAAAATCATTCACAAGTTTTAGATCTACAAGATTACTAGATCACTTTTTTTGTTATTTTACAAGAAATCATTTTGTCACCAAGTTCATGTCTAAATATGGAGGTGATTCTTTTATGTAAACCCCTAATCACCTCCTAACTTGTTAAATCATGTTTTTAATCATAAGTTAACAAGTTTCATATAATGATCAACAACATATTTCTAGTAATCAACAAGCAAGCATCAACATATACCAAACAACATCATACTAGCATTATTTCATCTTTATGTAAAGCTTTAAGTTCATGATTTATGTTTGTGTTCTTTTAGTGTTCATATGATTTCACCATAATAAATCCTTTAACCACCATAAACATGAAGTAAATAAGGATTAACAAGAAGCTTACAACTAGCTTAAAGTTAGGGAAGATCAATAAGCAAAAGTGGTGGATAATAGCAAACGAAGGTGGTCCTTCAAGTTCCGTGAACACCGAGCCTCGTTAAACACCTTGTAACACCTTGTAGTAGCCTTGGATTGCTTGGATGAAAACCGAAAATGGATGGTGGTGTGGAGGGGGTGCTCGTCCGAAGCTTTAAAGGAGAGGAAGAGTGTGTTGTGGTGTCTTGAAATGTTGGTGATGAAGGTTACATATAATCTAGGTTTGAGTATTATCCAAAGGTCTTAGTGTCTTCCTAAGTACACAACAAGATCATACTAAATCCCAATGCAAGATCTTTAGAGATTTAGGAAGATTTAAGCAAAATCTTAGGTGGGGTCCCTTGGGGCCGGTTCTAGCAGGGGGGGGGGGTTAATTGTAAATTATTGGTAAGTAGGTGATTTAGTGGGGTGTTAAGTGTAAGTCTTGAGTTTAGTGTGTTACATGCATTATGTAGGGTGTTTAAGTGTTCGGGAACCATAACTAGCTCAGAAAAATAAAAAAACAATACTTTTTGCAATATTTTAGTGTTCCGGGTAATGTCCGGTTGTTCGGTTAGATACCAGTTCGTTAAAGTGCTAAGTTATTCCGTTTAGTGTCTTTTATGTATCTTTTCGTAACACTTTTAATTCCCAACACTTAGGAAAGCATACAGGACTATTTAGTCAATTTTCTGCACAAGACTAGTATGTTAACAAGCACATGTAAGCATGACGCAGTAATCAGAAAGCAGTTAAGTAATTCAGCACAGTCATCAAGCACTTTAATTAACATTAATAAATCGTACGGATACATGTAATTATGAGGGTTGTCACATTCTCCCCCTGTTTAGAAAATTTCGTCCCGAAATTTAGCACGTGGTTACTGAGGAAGCTAGTTAAGTTGCGTGGTTTTCCTGGTTTTCCCGGGGTGTCACATCATCCCCCCGTTGGTTTGGAATTTTGTCCCGAAATTCTGCAGTAGCTTCAGCCTCAGTAGTGGTTACACTTTTCTTAAACAACTGAGGATACTTGGGTTTCATTTGGTCTTCTCATTCCCAGGTATACTCTGGGCCACGACGGGAATTCCAACGAACTCGAACAAGAGGTATTCTGGTACGCTTGAGAATCTTAACGTCTCGGTCTGTGATTTCAACTGGTTCCTCGACGAATCGCAACTGGTCGTCGATTGTGAGCTCCTTTAAGGGAACTATGAGGGTCTCATCTAACAGACACTTCTTCAGATTCGACATGTGTAATACGTTGTGAACTCCGCTGAGTTCTGCAGGTAGATTCAGCTTGTAGGCGACTTTGCCAATTTTCTCAATGATTTCGAATGGTCCGACATAACGCGGATTGAGTTTGCCTCGTTTGCCAAAACGAACTACACCTTTCCAAGGTGAGACTTTGAGTAGCACTCGATCCCCAACCTGGAACTCGAGTGGTTTCCTGCGCTTATCAGGATAGCTTTTCTGACGGTCACGAGCTGCCGCCATTCGTTGTCGTATCTGAGCAATCCTCTCGGTTGTATCTACTACAAGTTATGGGCCAGTGATTTGACTGTTGCTAACCTCTGCCCAACAAAGAGGTGATCGGCACTTCCGTCCGTACAATGCCTCGAACGGAGCGGCCTGGATACTGGTGTGGTAACTGTTGTTATACGAAAACTCCACTAACGGGAGGTGTTTTTCCCAGCCATTACCAAAGTCGATTACACATGCCCTAAGCATGTCTTCAAGGGTTTGGATGGTGCATTCAGATTGCCCATCCGTCTGTGGATGATATGCCGTGCTCATGTCTAATCGAGAACCAAAGGACTTGTGCATAGCTTGCCACAACTCAGATGTAAAACATGAGTCACGATCAGAAATTATGGAGGTTGGCACTCCGTGCCTTGATACTACTTCCTTTAGATAGACGTCTGCTAGAGTAGAAAACTTATCCGTTTCCTTGATAGCCAGAAAATGTGCAGACTTGGTCAGTCGATCCACGATAACCCAAATGGTATCGTTTCCGCGTTGAGATCTAGGCATGCCAGTAACAAAATCCATGGAAATTTGCTCCCATTTCCATTTAGGTATCTCTGGTTGTTGAAGTAGGCCTGAAGGTTTCTGGTATTTAATCTTGACTCTCGCGCAAGTCAAACATTTGCTAACGTAGGTTGCTATGTGAGCTTTCATGCTAGGCCACCAATACGTAGTCTTGAGGTCGTGGTACATCTTATCCGAACCAGGATGTACTGAGTAACGAGACTTGTGCGCTTCATCCATAACAAGCTCGCGTAAGTTCCCGTAAAGTGGAACCCATATGCGCCCGTTTACATAGGAGGCGCCATCTTCCTTTTGTTCTAACCGTTTCCTTGATCCTCGTAGGGACTCAGCCCTGATGTTTTCTGCTTTCAATGCTTCGACCTGAGCATCACAAATTTGAGCGGGAAAGCTAGAGTGAATGGTAAGCTGTAACGCACGTACACGCTTAGGTATAGCATCCTTTCGACTGAGGGCGTCGGCCACAACATTGGCTTTGCCCGGATGGTACTTGATCGCACATTCATAATCATTCAAGAGCTCGACCCATCGACGTTATCGCATGTTTAACTCCTTTTGCTTGAAGATATGCTCGAGACTCCTGTGATCGGTGTAAATGGTGCACTTGGTACCGTACAGGTAATGTCTCCATATCTTAAGTGCGAAAACAACTGCTCCCAATTCCAAGTCGTGCGTAGTGTAGTTCCTTTCGTGAACTTTAAGTTGGCGCGATGCGTAGGCAATGACCTTGTCACGTTGCATCAACACGCAACCAAGTCCAATTGCAATGATGATATCGAGGTGGATAACAGCCTCAACTATGCTGTGAGGCCAATTGCAATTTTAGATCAAAAAGAGAAGAGTCTGAGGAACAAAGTAATTAACCAAGTGAAGGTTAAATGGGAGCACAGGAAGGGTGCGGATACCACGTGGGAATCCGAAGAAGAGATGCAACGGCTCTACCCTAAACTATTTGGTACGTATTACGGTTTCGAGGACGAAACCCTTTTTAAGGGGGGTGGACTTGTAACATCCCGAAATTTCAAAACTTTATACTAGAATTATAAAGTGTATAATAAACAAGAATAAACTAACTAGGATAAATAACCTAGTTAGTTAGGAGTCTTGTAGTAACACTTGAATGAGTTAAAAGGCCAAGGATATAAACTAAAAAAAGAGTGGAGGGACTTAAGTTGTTAAAATTGAAACTTAAGATACTAATATTAGTGAAATAAAACAAACCAAACACCTCAAATGAGGGCTGGTTGATCAACAGAAGGCAGGGGGCGACACCTACACTTCCAAAACCTAAAAAACTACTAAAACTCTCAAATTGAAGGCCAAAATCCAGTAGAAATCGAAATCTAAACATGGAATCGTGATCACCTCGTCAAGGGGGTATTAAGGTATGCTGAATTAGGTCATTTTCATTTGATTCAAAGTTCATGCATGTGATCAAAATCGAATGTAGAGCTTGATTATGTGTTGTAAACATGAAATTGGAAGTAATGTAAGGTTTAGGGACAAACCCTAGACGATTTCTTGTCAAATTCTTGCATGATAGTTGTATAAATTAAAATCACCATAGTGGGTGATTAGTATGCTTGTAGAACTTGATGAACACTAGGATTAAAACTCTTGTTCTAGTGTAAACTGAAATTATGAGGGAAATTCTAAATTGTTGATGTTAAAATATGGGTATGTTGTCTAATTGA
>JARYGA010040365.1:0-30481 GCA_030545235.1 Helianthus tuberosus
GTCTGAGAGAACGAGGTAGTTGGCTAGTGGGACTAGGAGAATTGGCTAGTGGGACTAGGAGAATTGGCTAGTGAGACTAGGAGAATTGGCTAGTGGGACTAGGAAGAGCAGTCTGAGAGGCTGGGAGGCTAGTGGGACTAGGAGAATGATTTGAATGCTTACTTGGTGACTTATGTGATTATTTGATTATATGATTGACTGTTTGTGCATGTTTGTGTATATGTTACAGACACATGGATTCTACAGACACTGGTGGTTCGGACACCACAGGCCCTAGGCCTATCGTATCAGACGACCTTGAGTCATCGGAGCACGAGGTTCATACGTCCGACGTCACAAGCACAGATGAGGACGACTTTCAGCCCTTCGCATTACCTGACGGTGCTGACGAGCTCGCAGATGGTCCTTTGGCCGGGGATCTACCACTGGCAGTGATCCCTGCTCCTATACCGCTTGCTTCGTACCCTGTTTATGATTTGCCTATCGACGACGAGGATGATGATGTCGATATGTTTGATGAGGAGCCTTTCGAGGAGGATGCTCAGTGCGAGGCCCTTCCTGCTGCTGATGGTCCCTTGTTGATCGCAGATGCTCCCGCCGCGGAGTCACCTGCTCACTCCCCAGTCCCAGACTCCTTTGAGTCTGTGGCCTCTGTACCCTCACACATCCAGAGTGCGCAGCACTTCTCTCATGGATCAGATCCTGATCAGGCATCTTCTGTTGCCCCTATCCCCGGTTTTGTTTTCAACCACGATGATGAGGGGGATTCCGATCCTATGTTTCCCCCAGGATTCGACCCAGATCGTGACTTAGAGTTTGTTCCCATGGATCAGTTTATGGAGGATCCAGTAGACCCTGTTGACCCATTTGATCCTATTGACCCAGATTTTGATTTAGAGATGGCTTTTGATGACCTCGAGCCTGCCATTGCTCCTGAGCAGGCAGCCGCTCTAGACCCCATACCTGAGCATGACCCAGTACATGCTGACATCCCTTTTGAGCCTGTTGCTGATGATCTCCCCGTGGATGTTCCTTTGATGGAGGGCGATCATGTCATTGTTGATCCTGTTGATCCTTTACCCGTTGTCGCTATACCTGTTGACCCTCCCGTTGAGCACATTGCACCTGTTCACCCTGTTGTTGCTCCCCCACTTGATCCCGTTCCACTAGAGCCCGAGCATGCACTGTTCGCGGCACGCATGGATCCACCAGATGAGCATGCACAGCACGGTTGGATACCTGCTGATGAGGATGTACCGCCTTTTCCCCCTCAGATCCCTGTTGCACGACATGTTGATTTTTTCTTTCAGGTTCCACAGTTTGTACCTCCAGCGAGGCCTGGAGAGGGTTCTTCAGCCCATCCTGTTGGGCATGTACCGATGCCTATCCCTTTCATGCCCCAGATGTCATCTGTTCCACCCATGGTTGCTCCATTTCACGTGGCACCTTTCGACCCCACTAGTGAGCCGTTTCTATGGGCACCAGACTCTGGTATGCCACCTACTGACCCCTACCATTCTTTTCACAGGGGGTACACTATCGAGGACGTTTTGATGTCCTTTGTAGCTCAGCACGAGTCACACACGCAGCGCATCCAGGAGCTCGAGAGAGCTCAGCTGCCACCGTGTCCATGCCATGGTCAGACACACTCTCCTCTGCATCCATTTCAACCCTTACCTCCAGATTATGCTGCCCGTCTCTTTACACTAGAGCAGCAGATTGCTTCGATCATCCGTACTCAGCGAGCCCAGGAGGAGGACTGGCTCCAGTTACGTCGTTTGTTTTACACCCACTTTCCCCCTCCTCCACCACCATCTGTATAGAGCTCATCAGTGCTGTTTGGGTAGACGAGGATGAGAAGACGGCGATTGTTGGATTGCACAACATTTTTGGAGACTACTTTATGATCCTGACTTTTGTTGACATGTATTTGACACTGATTTGATATGGTTTTTATACAGGGGTGATGTAGCCCCTAGTTGATTGATGATTGTATGACACTATGATGTACTGATACACTTACTATGTAGTCTCGATATATGGCAATCGCAGTATTCTCATCATATCTGATTCGCTTGATTACTTATTTGCATTTTTATGACATGGGATGTGTGTGATTGATATTTGTGTTGATAACATGAGATGTTATGTGCTATTACTATTACTATATACGTACGTCTTACTATGACCTGACCAACGTAAACCATCTTTTAGAAGATGCCGCCGAGACGTGAGACACACATGCCTACCAATGAGGCAGAACTACAGCAGATTATTGCTGCTGCCATAGCACAGTATGCAGCATCTCAGCCCGGAACAAGCGGAAGTATTAACCAAGGCAATAACAATGCACCCCACGGTAATACTAAGCCATTAAGACCTACCGTGACCTAATTGGATATCTCTGGCAAGGATGCTAATACCATTCATATGTTATAACGTATGTGCAGGGTGCACCTACAAGCAGTTTCTAGACTGCAAACCTGTCAACTTTGATGGCACAGGAGGTGCTGTCGCCTTTGTTCGCTGGGCTGAGAAAACCGAATCTGTACTTCGCATGAGCAAGTGTGCGCTGGATCAGCAAGTCACCTATATCTCAGGGCTGTTTCTAGACGGAGCCTTATCCTGGTGGAATCTACAAGTACAGACACTAGGCGAAGCTGCTGCCTACGCGCTGACCTGGACCGAACTAAAGGAACTCATGCGCAAAAAGTACTGTTCCCACGCAGAAATCCAGAGGTTGGAGACCGAGTTCTGGCACTTGAAAATGGACGGTCCAAAGGTCGCAGAATACGTTCAAAGATTCCATGACTTATCTCAAGTGCTCCCTTACATGGTTACACCAGAATACAAGCGAATCGAGCGCTTCATTTGGGGATTAGCTCCTCAAATCATAAGCATGGTGACCTCATCCAAGCCTGCAACTATTACTGAGGCGATTGATTTGAGCATAGCCCTCACTGAGGAGGCGATTCGCCTGAACAAGTTTGATGAGATCAAGACGAAGAAGGCTGAGATAGTATGTCACGAGAAAGTTGTTCGTATCCCAACCGATGATGGTGAGACCATTGTTGTTCATGGAGAAAAGCGTGAGACGCCGTTGAGGATTATCAGCTGCTTGAAAGCAAGGAAGTGTTTGCAGAAAGGGTGTGTTGCCTTTCTGGCACACATTATGGATAAGAAGGCTGCTGAGCCAAGAATCGAAGACATCCCTGTCGTGAGGGAGTATCCAGAAGTCTTCCCAGAAGACTTACCTGGACTGCCGCCTCTGAGGCAAGTAGAGTTTCGCATCGACTTAGTTCCAGGCGCCGCGCCTGTGGCTAAGGCACCTTACAGACTTGCTCCGTCTGAGATGCAGGAACTGTCGACACAACTTCAAGAGTTGTTGGACAAGGGTTTTATCCGACGAAGCTTCTCGCCTTGGGGAGCTCCGGTCCTGTTTGTCAAGAAGAAGGACGGTAGTTTCCGAATGTGCATTGACTACATAGAATTGAACAAGCTAACGATCAAGAATAGGTATCCTCTGCCAAGAATCGACGATCTGTTTGACCAACTTCAAGGTTCAAGCTTTTATTCAAAGATCGATCTTCGATCTGGATACCATCAGTTAAGGATACAAGAGGGGAGTATCCCAAAGACAGCCTTCCGAACTCGTTATGGGCACTACGAGTTCCTTGTTATGCCGTTTGGTTTGACGAACGCACCTGCAGTCTTTATGGACTTGATGAATAGAGTTTGCAAGCCGTACTTAGACAAGTTCGTGATTGTGTTTATCGACGACATTTTAATTTATTCAAAGACGAAGGCCGAGCACGAACAACATCTTAAAGCCATTCTAGAGCTACTGAAGAAGGAACAGCTGTATGCCAAATTCTCCAAGTGCGAATTTTGGCTACGTGAAGTCCAATTCCTTGGGCATGTGGTAAATGGAGATGGAATCCACGTGGATCCAACCAAGATCGAGGCAATCAAGGATTGGGAAACGCCAAAGTCGCCAACCGAGATTCGACAATTCTTGGGTTTGGCTGGCTACTATCGAAGGTTCATCGAGGATTTTTCAAAGATCGCTCAACCATTGACGCTCCTCACACAGAAAGATAAGACGTTTGATTGGGGAATCAAACAGGAAGAAGCATTCCAGATACTGAAGGATAAGCTCTGCAATGCGCCAATCTTAGCATTACCGGAAGGTACTGATGATTTTGTGGTATACTGCGACGCATCGCGCCAAGGATTAGGTTGCGTGTTGATGCAACGCCAAAAGGTTATTGCTTACGCATCGCGTCAACTGAAAGTACATGAAAAGAACTATACCACACATGATTTGGAACTTGGCGCGGTGGTTTTTGCACTAAAGATCTGGAGACACTACCTTTATGGTACGAAGTGCACAATCTTCACAGATCACAAGAGCCTACAACACATATTCAACCAGAAGGAGTTGAATATGAGACAAAGACGATGGGTTGAGTTGCTAAACGACTACGACTGCGAGATAAAGTATCACCCAGGGAAGGCGAATGTAGTCGCCGATGCCCTAAGTCGTAAAGGGAGAATCAAGCCCATAAGGGTAAGGGCTTTGGAAATGATTATCCGAACCGATCTTTCCATGCGCATTCGTGCCGCGCAGAAAGAAGCCCTCAAAGAAGGAAACCTTGGAGGAGAGTATCTCCGTGGGATGGAGAAGCTTTTGGTACCAAACGAGGAAGGAACGTTATGTTTTGAGAAAAGGATTTGGGTTCCTCTGTTTGGTGGATTAAGGAAAGTTATTTTCGACGAAGCGCACAAGTCACGGTACTCTATCCACCCTGGATCGGATAAGATGTACCAAGATCTCAAAGATTATTATTGGTGGCCTAGAATGAAAGGCGACGTTGCTGTCTATGTGAGCAAATGTTTAACGTGCGCTAAGGTTAAAGCCGAATACCAGAAGCCTTCGGGACTTCTGCAACAACCTGAGATTCCCAAGTGGAAATGGGAACAAATCTCCATGGACTTTATTACGAAATTGCCAAGAACGCCAAGAGGCCATGATATGATTTGGGTGATAGTTGACCGCCTAACAAAGTCCGCACACTTTCTGCCAATCAAAGAGAAAGACAGTACTAGTAAACTTGCGGAAATTTACATGAGAGAGATCGTCGCACGTCATGGAGTGCCTCTCTCAATCATCTCTGATAGAGACGGAAGGTTTGTGTCAAGGATATGGCAATCCTTCCAAGAAGCCTTTGGCTCACAGTTGAATCTGAGCACTGCGTTTCATCCGCAAACTGACGGCCAGAGCGAGCGAACGATACAGACTTTGGAAGACATGCTGAGAGCATGTGTTATGGATTTGGGCGGTAGCTGGGACAAACATTTACCTTTGGTTGAATTCTCATACAACAACAACTACCACACCGGTATTGGTGTCGCGCCATTTGAAGCCCTTTACGGACGCAAGTGCCGATCACCCCTATGTTGGTCCGACGCGGGTGATAGGCAGCTTGCTGGTCCCGAAATCGTCCAAGAGACGACAGACAAGATTGCGCAAATTCTTAAACGCATCGAAGCAGCTCGCCACAGACAAAAGGCCTATGCGGATCCAAACCGAAAACATGTGGATTTTCAAGTTGGAGAAATGGTGTTATTGAAAGTTTCACCCTGGAAGGGGGTGGCACGCTTTGGGAAGCGTGGGAAGTTAAATCCACGCTACATTGGTCCCTTCAGAATTCTGGAAAGAATAGGACTAGTAGCATACAAGTTGGACCTACCTGCTGAACTGAATGGTGTTCACGATACATTTCATGTATCCAATCTAAAGAAAAGTCCAACTCAACTCGACGTTGCCATTCCCACTGACGAGATTCATATTGACGACACGCTCCACTTCGTTGAAGAACCTGTTGAGGTCACGGATTGGAAAGTTAACAAGACCCGCCGGAGCAGTGTCAAGCTCGTCAAGGTTCGTTGGAATGCCAGACATGGTCCTGAGTTCACCTGGGAGCGTGAGGACCGGATGAAAGAGAAATACCCCCACCTTTTTCCTAAGAACCCTGCTTCTACAAGCAGAACTTAAATTTCGGAACGAAATTTATTTAACGGGGGGAGAATGTGACAACCCGCACTAAACCAGGTATCCGTACGACTTAATTAATGATTAATTTCTGCTTAATTACTGTGCTTGCTTGAACTAGCTGATGAACTGCTACTTGAATACTGATACATGTACTTACTGGCATCATACTTGCTTGCTGTCACTACATTATTTACATACGGCACCTTAGTGACAAACATGATGCACAAAAAAAGCACAGTAGCACAATACACGGATAACCTATTGAACATGCTGATAAAGCCAGCATCAGGCAAACACTGCCTCTAAGGCCTATAAGAGCCTGAGATATTTGGCTACACTAGTAGTGAGTGTAGGAATATAAGGGTTGTGGAACTGCGTCTCTAGGAATAAGATACAATGACTGGATGTGCCTAAAACGTACTTTAAGTACAAAACACAGCACTTTAATAAATAATCCAGCTTCTAGCTGACTAGTAAAGTGCCAAAACATGGGGAAAATACTACTGGACACTTTCTAAAGTGTTGGAAACAAGATGTGTCACTAAAAATAATATAACGACACTTTAAAGCTTTATTAAGCACTTTAACGGATTACTATCCAACCGAACAACCGGACTGTACCCGGAACATGAAAATATTATTATTTTCACTATTTGTATTTTTCTGAGCCAGTTAGGGTCCCTGATTACCCTAACACCCGCCATAACGCATAACATACAAGTAACTAAGTTTAACACTTAACACTTAACTAACCTAACTTGGTTACCCTAACTAACCTAGTTGAGATCGAACTAACCCCCCCCCCCCCTTTCTCTAACCGGCCCTAACTATGGGGGAACACAATTGTACAATCTTGATTATTTAAATCCTCAATGTTTAGTATCATGAGGACATAATGCCCTTTGGATAATACTCTTAATTGTGTCTATAAGATCAATGCTATACACAACATAATTATCCTCACAAAAATCAACTTCACTCACTCTCTCTTTCCCCCTAGAAGCTTACGGCCGAACACCCCACCCCCCTTATCCACCATTTTCGATTTCCATCTTGCCATTCCATCATCATTCAAGCATTAAGGGTTGCATATTAGGAAGTTTGGAGCAAACGGAACGCGAAGGACCCTCTTCTTTAGCTTTTATCCACGCCATTTTCGCCAAGAATCTTCCCTAGCCTTGAGCTAGAGGTATAACACTTAAAACTCGTTTTTGAACTTATCTAAAGTGGTTAAAAGGAATTATGTCGGTTAAATCTCGTTAAAATGCAAGATGATGAACTAAAGTCTACTAAAAACATGAAAAATGGTGGTTAATAGCATTTAAGTTGTGTAAAAGTTGTAGTATTTGAAATATATGGTTATCTAGACCCGATCTATGATGTGGTAGCTCGGATCATCGTTTAACCCGGTTTAGTAAGATCATGGATCTTAACATAAGCTCGTTTTTGAATGATACAAGGGTTAAAAGGTGAAACTCTACCACACACGAAGCATGAACTTGTGTAAAAATGCTTTACTTGTGTAAACATGTTTTAACTTGTACAAAGGTGTTTAAAACTAGTAGATCTACGTATCTACACCCGGTATTTTCAAAGGACCACATATCAAGGGAACCATGTATTTTGAAAGATGGATCTTACAATAATAAGCATGATTCCATAAACCACAAGTGTGTAAACACTTGTGAAATGAAAAGATCCGACAAAGAACTAGTTTTGTCAAAAGTTACTAGAAGTTGTAAAGATGGATTTTCTCGAAAAACGAGGTTTTTACGAAATCGGATTATTTACACAAAAGATCCAGTAAAAGTAAAGAGATTTACTACATATTTTAGACAAACCACAAATTCGTATACTTTTGCGATTATGTCTATCTTTGACTAGTTAAAATGTTGGAAAGTTGTTTGATAATGTTGAGAACATTGATTGATTGATTTGTTAAAAGAAAATGATACGCTTGAAAGCGTGGCCACCTCCAGTTACAGAAGAAACTCTGGCGAAATTTTTCTAAATACCTAACACTTAGAAATATTTGCACAACAAGTGTTAGAATTATTTTTGACATGTTTTCGAAATATAAATTTCGCCATGACTTTATTTACTAAATATTCGGAGGTGGGATTTTCACAAAAATTAACGTGATAAATATATATATTGTCACAACACTGTTTATGATTATTTTTGTGAAAATACATAAATATTATTTTTAGAGTAAAAATAATATTTACAAACGTTAACGATTCCAAAATAATACAAACGCTTTCACATGAATATATAAGTTACACCAGTAATTATATTACCACTCGATTATTAAAACGTAACTTACGCACATGTATTGAATCCCCCATCCTTGGGAAGGAAATTAACTACCAAGTATATACAAAATGTAAACACGAAATAGTTGTCTAACTATTTCCCAAAAACATAAACTATAAAGCTAAGGCACGGCCGTCCGTCTAATAGAATTAGCACTTGTAGGTCGTCGCACAGCTTTCTGATTTGGAGATACTTGGTAGAGACGCACCAACTGTGAGTTCATGTCCCCCTTTTCTCTAACTGTTTTCAGTTTTCTTAACTGCGGGGGTGAAATACATGTTACTTTGTTTACAAGTACTTTATATACGGTATGGTTAGCGTAAGGAGGTGTTTTATTCCGATCATGTGAGTGGGTAGGAGCAATATGAGGCCATTAGTCCTCATGTCGGGACCGAGGGACAGGAGCGGTAGATCTATCTGGGTGTAGCGAGCCCAGCCCCAGGCCAAACTAGAAACGGACCTTGGGGTGACTTTGTCCACATATAAATGTCGTGGCGAAATCTGCTAGGTTTGAGTCTCCCTATTTGCACTTCACATATATCAGTGGCCTTGCAAACCATTGGTGATCACAAGTCCCCTTATTGGCTACATACCACGATTATTTCTATACTCTCAAGTGTTTTACATACTCACTTACACATGAACTCGCTCAACATTATTGTTGATTTTTCAACTTACATGTATTTCAGGAAATTAACAAGATCTGGCACGGTATGGCATGTTTTCCGCTGCACTAGTTTCCGAGGTCATCCGGGGTTCAGGGGATGTGTCTCTTTCCTGGACAAGACACAATCCTTGAACCATGTTTATGTTATGTTCTAAGTTTGTAATGTCTGTTGAACAAGGTTATGGTTGTTAGGGTATGTTCCCGTTAAAACAATGGTACTGTATTTGGTTTTCAAAACTTAATGGATGATCTTGCATGTTTTTAACTCATATAGCTTTGTTGTGATTAAGCTATGGTATTAAGAAGTCACACCAAATTAACCACGCTTCCGCAAAGCCAGGGTGTGACACCCCCTCCCTGTGACGAGGCTAACAGTGTGTTTCTTCATTGTGATCTTGCAGGTTCTTGCCAGGTCATCTGAAGTTCTGCTCAGACCAGGTCGGACCAACTGGTTTTGAGTCTTCAGTGGCGCCATCCCCTCGAATTCACACAATCCACTTTGTTAATTCTGATCACTCGAAACTATGGAATCCACAACAGCTGCTTCCACAAGCACTTTCCCGTCTTAACGACATTTGGGAAGGAAATCTTGCACCCATAACAACTGTTCCTACAACAATTGCCTCTGCAGCGGTCCTAGCAGGACCGGCGACAATACCTCCACCTACAAGTTCTGTAATCGCGAGCTCTATCACTACACTCTCAGTTACTGCTCCAGTCGCCACGCCGTTGCCTAGTTTTGACAACGCTTTCCTCATACAGAATGTTGACTTACTACGGCAACTACAGCAGCAGCAGCAACGAGAAGAAATGTTGCAGAGCCTTCGCACGAACTTGTTCAACAGCGCTTATCAAGGGGCCAGTCCCGTCTCCGTCGGAGCTTTCACCTCTGGATCTATGGTAAGTTCTATAATCTCCACCCCCATAGCATGTGCTTCACAAGTTTCCTCACTTACGAGTGCTACAATAAATAACGGTCTTTACGGCCTGTTTCGCCAGGGATCTATGGGTTTAAACCCTCAAGATCAAGAGTTAATCATGCCATACCATCCTACGTCTATGACTTCTCAGTCGAAGTTCACGTTAATGTGCCACTCCCGGCAAAGTTGAAGATGCCTCCGACGCTAAAATTTTACGATGGTACGTCCGACCCGGACGATCATATGTTTGCTTTCGCTGGAGCGGCTAAGGTCAAACAATGGCCCACGCCGGCATGGTGTCACATGTTTGCTCAGACTCTCACCAGGTCGGCAAGGGTATGGTTCGATGGATTGCCAGAAGTATCGATCGATCACTTTGAAGATTTCCAGCGTATATTTTTGCAAAATTTCTGTCAGCAGCGACGCTGCAAGAAAGACATTACTGAGGTTCACCACATAAAACGCCGCGACGGAGAGTCCGTAGAAGATTTCATCGATCGTTTCAATCGAGAGAGCATGCAGATAAGCGGGGCAGTTGATCAGCTCCGAGTTTCCGGATTCTGTCATGGAGTTCGAAACAATCAGCTCGTAGAAAAGCTCCACGAAGATCTCCCAAAAACCATGGAGATACTTATGGAACGAGACCGAGCCTTTGTCCGAGGAAAGAGCGCCTGCGGTCAACCGAATGAAACAGCAGCAAGGAATGCCAAGGCTTGAACCGCATCATGGAGACGGAACGCGTCACCACCAAAAGATAGAAGCAACAATTGGAGCAGAAGTCGTGGCCCGTATCAAAAGTCTGATCGAAACAGTTTCTGAACTGGTAACGTACGCTTCAACACTTTCTCTGAACTAACTAAGTCACCGAGTGAGATCCTCAGTACGGAGACTACCCGTTTTCCCACACCATCGAAGCAGCGGCCTACATCAGATAAGCACTCCAAAAAGTACTGTGAGTACCACCGAGACAAAGGGCATACGACCGACGAATGTTGGGCGCTAAAACAAGAGATCGAGAAGGTCGTACGATCCGAAAAACTCTCCCATCTCGTAAAAGAAGTAAAGGATGGGAAGAAATCCGCAGCAACGATTGATAACCCGAATACCGAGGTCGGGATCAATATGATTCGATCTACCAAACCAAGGGGGATAAAGCGGTCGAACCAGCACATGGCAGCTTGGATGCAACAACCAACATACTTTCCTCCGATCGATCCGAAAGATGCTCGAGACGGACCGATCACAATATCGGCCGTGATTGCAAGACATTTGGTTCTACGAATTTACGTAGACGGAGGAAGCGCCTTTGAGATAATGTACTTACAATGCTTTCAGCAGTTGAACCCCCAAACAAGAAAAGGGTTAATCGAAGTGTCCACTCCTCTAATAAGTTTTTCGGGAGAGGTGGTTCGTCCGATAGGACAAATTACCCTTCCTACCACGTTCAAAGATAATGACAGAAGCAGAACTGTTCAACTAACCTTTCTGGTTGTTGGTACTCATTCGCCGCATAACGTAATACTCGGGAGACCCGGCTTACGAGCTCTCGGAGCAATCAGCTCAACAATACATGGTGCTATAAAATTCCCCACCGAAGCAGGGATTGCTACTATCCTTTCGGAATCAAATTCATTTGTTGCAGAGGTAAGACACGCAGCAGAAACAAGCTCCAAAAAATCCAAAGTACCTACAGAGCTTTGGGCGATTAACCCAGATTTCCCGGAATAGCAACTGGTTATCGGTGCTCAACTCCCAAAATGAACGAAGAAGCTCCTATGGGAATTGTTGAGTAACTCAATTGATGTTTTTGCATGGAAGCATTCCGATATGCAAGGGCTTCCTAGGTCTATGGCACAGCACCATCTGAACGTAAAAGAATCAATTAAGCCAATAGCGCAAAGGAAAAGGCACATGGCACCGGATCGAGCCAAGGCAATTGCCAAAGACATAAAGAGTCTCCTAGATGCCAGGATCATTCGAGAAGTCCGATACCAAACTTGGGTGTCGAACCCAGTTTTTTGGTAGGAAAGAAGGACAACTCGTGGAGAATGTGTATCGATTTCACCGATCTGAATGATGCGTGCTCGAAAGATTGTTTTCCATTACCGGAGATTGATGAAAAGATTGACTCCGTCACCACGTTCAGGCTGAAATGTTTCTTAGACGCTTATAAGGGGTACCACCAAATACAAATGGCAGTCGAAGATGAGGACAAGACAGCCTTTGTTACTAATGAAGGAGTTTACTGCTTTACCAAGATGCCTTTCGTCTTAAAAAACACCGGTGCTACGTATCAGCGTTTAATGAACAAAGCTTTCAAAGACCAGATCGAGCGAAATTTAGAGGTATATGTCGATGGTATCGTAATCAAGAGTCACGACGAAGCTGCCATGTTGAAAGACATACTTGAAACATTCACCCGACTCCGAAGCATCAATATGAAGTTAAACCCTAAAAAGTGTACGTTCAAGGTAGAAGAAGGAAAGTTCTTAGGAGTCATGGTATGATCAAAAGTTTACGAGCCAACCCTGACAAGATAGATGTTGTTCTCACCATGAGGCCTCCAATGTCGGTTAAAGAAATCCAGTCCTTAAATGGGCGATTGGCCGCTCTCCATCGATTCTTGTCGAAAGCAGCAGACGGGTCTCTCCCATTCATGGACGTGCTTAGAAAAAGTTTCAGATCGGAGTTTAAATGGACCGAAGAAGCTGCGCGAGCCTTTGAAGAGCTTAAAGTCTATCTGGGCACATTGTCAACCCTCACTGTACCGGAAGAAGACGAGGTACTAACAGTTTACTTGGCTGCATCGGGCGGTGCTATCAGCGCGGTGTTAGTCGCCCACCGAATCGGAGCACAGATCCCCATCTACTACATAAGCCGAACATTGAAAGATTACGAAACAAGATATCCAAATTTAGAAAAGCAAGCTCTGGAATTGGTCCATGCTTCAAGAAGGCTTCGCCGTTATTTTCAAGCTCACCCTATTGAGGTCCGAACTGACCAAAGAATCCATCACGTTCTCCGACGACCCGAAGTATCAGGTCGCATGGCAAAGTGGGCGATTGAGCTCGGTGCTTTCAACATCACCTTCAAAACAAAAGGCCCGTTAAAAGGACAGATGATAGCTGACTTCCTAGTCGAAATGCCAGAAGACAAAGAAACGGAAGGAACAGAGCAAACTTCAAACAAACCTTGGTCATTGTATACGGATGGGGCTTCGAGTGCCGAAGGTGCAGGAGCAGGTTTGATCCTCACTGATCCCGATGGCATAGATATGACATATGCACTCTGTTTGGAATTCAAGAGCTCCAATAACGAAGCCGAATATGAAGCATTATTGGCTGGTTTACGTTTAGCAGCCAAAGTCGGAGCGAAGAATGTCATAGCTCATGTTGATTCATTGCTTGTAGCAAATCAAGTAAATGGAGAGTACGAGGCAAGAGAAACCAACATGATCGAGTACTTAGAACAAGTGAAACAGGCAATGGCGTCATTCGACTCATGTAAGATCGAGCACGTTCCCCGCAGCAAGAACAAAAAGGCTGATGCTTTGAGCAAGCTAGCATCTGTATCTTTCAGCCACCTTGCCAAGGAGGTATGGGTCGAAGTGTTAGCCGCTCCCTCAATCGCCGTTCCACAGGTTATGCAAATAGAAGCTTCGCCGCAGACATGGATGACACCAATAGTCAACTACTTGGTGCACGATGTCCTGCCAATTGACAAAGCGGAGGCCAGAAAAATCCAGATCAACTCACTTCAATATCAGATGCGGGAAGGGGGTTTGTATCAAAAAACTTTCCTTGGGCCTCTGCTAAAATGTCTTGATCCAGAGCAGGCTAGCTACATCATTAGAGAAATACATTACGGCATCTGTGGAATCCATGCCGGGCTAAAAATGATCGTGACAAAGGTTAAAAATGCCGGATACTATTGGCCCAGGATGCATGAGAACGCAGTTAAAGAACTCCAACAATGTGATGAATGCCAGAAGCACGCACCAATAAGCCTCTAAGCGAAGAATGAAATGATTCCCGTAACTGCCGCATGGCCTTTCCAGAAGTGGGGCGTTGATAGAGTCGGACCTTTCCCGCGATCGAGCGGAAGCGCTCAATATCTGCTAGTGGCGGTGGATTATTTCACCAAGTGGGTGGAAGCCCGACCATTCACAGTCATCTCTGGCTATAACGTAACAAGATTCTTTTGGGAGCAGATCGTGTGCCGCTTCGGTCTTCCGCTCTACATAGTGAGTGATAATGCAAAACAATTCGCGGAGAATCCATTCAAGCGCTGGTGTGAAAATTTGAAGATTAACCAAGTCTTCTCCTCGGTTGCTCACCCCCAGGGGAACGGACAGGGCGAGCAGATAAACCGACGGATCGTAGATGGAATAAAAAGAAGACTTGGTTACGAAGGCAAAGGATGGGCAGACGAACTGCCGAACGTATTGTGGGCTCACCGAACGTTGCACAAGACTAGTAACGGAGAAACACCGTTCAGTCTTACATACGGCACTGCGGCCGTGATCCCCGCAGAAATCGGGCTCCCTAATCAAAGGTGTAAAAATTAGGAAGAAAACGAACAGGAGCTCCGATCCAATCTCGATCTGCTGGAAGAACGTCGGAACGTGGCCGCAATAAAAGAAGCACGGTACAAAAAGAAGATCGAAAAATACTACAACGCCCGTGCCAAACTTTACAAGTTTAAAGTTGGAGACTTTGTGCTCCGAAGCAACGATGCAAGCCGCGTCGAGGCTCCTGGGAAGTTGACCTCAAAGTGGGAGGGGCCGTACCGCATAAAAGAGGCAAGCGATAAAGGTTCTTATGTGCTTGAGAAAATCGACGGAACCCCCATACCCAGAACATGGAATGGGTTCCATCTAAAAAATGCTTCATGTAGACGCCACTCCGCTATGGACTAGAAAGATCGCTATCTTTTACTTTTAAGTATTGCTTTTTCCATGTAAAATCGGGAGGGTAATGCCCCGAAGTATGTTTCTATTTCCTTGTAAACCGGGAGGGTCTGCCCCGGAACTATGATTATCAAGATAATAAATAAAGCGATCTGTATTTTACAAGTATAAATCATAGCATATCCCATGTATAAGTTCGAACAATATAAAAATGTGCACTAACGGGCCTCGACCCATGCCTCGCGCCGATCGAGAAGGCTTAAATAGTTCAGAATAATAAAATCTATTGAGCAAAAGGTCCGGATCTGATACGATCCGACTATAAAAACCAAAAAAGACTCGAGCAAGAGAAGTCAACTTATAGAAACTTCTTGCTACAATCCGGTCACCTAGATGACCGAGCAATAACCTGGCCGAGCAGCAAAAGTTTGGACGCAAACTAAAAGCTGAGAAACCAGCCATAAATATTTTGACCAAAAAAATGATTTCATACAAACTAAAGAAACATGTTCAGCAAAATCTTAAACGGAAAATTAAATTATACGGTTACATGCCATAACGAAAGTAAAATATTGTACGATTACAAGAGCTAAACATCAAGCTTCGTAATCCTCCTTCACAATGGGAAGTTCGCTCCTCTGTTTGATGACGGACAAAGGTTTGTCCACTAAATCTGCAACTTTGCCGAGAACAGAAATGTGGAAATTGTCGAAGGCTTTTATCGCAGCATCTAGTGCGTCCTTAGCTGTCACACCCCCAAAATACCACACGCGGAAACCTCCACGAGGCGTGTGACGTACCAGGATCCAAGCCACCAATCACATTGAACTCTTAGATAGGTTTAAATAAAACTTTCATTCATTAATATAAAGAGTTACAAACGTTACATATCATTCATCATATACAGCGGAAGCATAACTCATTTGTTAAGTGTGTCATAAACCGTTAAGCTCGTATTGAGATTCCAAGTATAACGACCCATGACCACTCCAGCCTTCCAGACAGCAAGTTCCACAAGATATAACCCTATAGACCTGCAAGCATGCAGACAAGTGTGTCAGACGACGCTGGTGAGTTCAAAGTTTTGTTAACGCGTTTAGTTACCATATGTGTGTATAAAACAGTTCAACAGTTTGATTTGATGATGTTATTAACTCGATTACCGTATGTGGCTACTAGATGTGAATGCCCAACCCCAATGCCTCTATCTAGGCATTGGTCAAGTGGTCAAGGTAATTAGTTCAACTAACAACCTCGAGTAGATGTAAGGGGTCTTATATATACACGATGTGAATGCCCAACCCCAATGCCTCTATCTAGGCATTGGTCAAGTGGTCAAGGTAATTAGTTCACGCCCGTCCTTTCGGCACGGTGTGAGGGTGCCAATCCTAATAGCGCTATCAACTAAATACCTCGTTGCCTTCCCGGCAACAATCGGTAGATGTAGGGGGTCTTACATAATAGAAACTAAGTAATAACAAACATCCCATTAACCTGCATTCCTCCCTGGAACGTTACCCGATATCCCTTCCCGGGATGCATGCTTGAAAAAGAGCAGTGAACTCACCTTTGATTTGCTCGGTTAGATTAAATTCTCGTTAACAGTTGATCAATCAAATCCTATCGTGGTTACCAGAGACAGTCAGTTTCATGAATTCATAATTCACGTATCTAGTCACACGTATTGCTCAAGTAATAAACAACCAAACGTATAATCATCACGTATGTCATAACAAGCATAGTTCGTTCTGTCACACAAGTTGTAGCAAGTATTCCTACCGACACATATTCACATTGCAGGTTAGGGCCGTATACGCGATGTTTCATCTTATCACTAGTTTGTCAAACGTAACAAGGTTATAACTCAAACAGTTTATATTTGACCCATGTGTTTAACCCTTCCTCCTACCCGACCCATGTATGTGAAACCCGCACTTACTGTGATCCGGTCCCACCGTTGGGCCATTGACCAACGTGCGGCACACAACACAATTGCATCCCGAGCCATCTCGATGGACCCAAACAGTGTTAGTGAATTCTTGTTTTTGCGGTTTGGGCCTGATGAAGCCCTGTTCGGTTGTTGGCCCAAGTCCACAATCAATCTAAAATAAAGGTCCACTTCACACATTAAGTTTAACGTAAATCCAATTAATAAAAAGAGTGTGCGTGGCCCCTGTAGTATTGCTTTCTTTCACATAAATCATCAAAGCCTCCTCCTAATCTCGATCAGTTTATACAACACATAAAAATCATGAGTTCAACAATCTACAGATCCATTAATCCCATTCTTGTTTAACAGCAAATGACTTAATGTAATTAACGGTCACTGCCTACATCCCTGCTACTCTATAATTCACAATTCAACAAATACCACATCATCTCATCATTTAATATGCATAACATCCTTACTGACAACCTTATCAAAATGTCTATATTGTTTGATTTGATCACCACATGGGCCGCCACCTGTAGTCAAGATTACACACTTTATTAGATCATTTTCTTTCAATACTATTGGACCTCTAATGACTACTGACATAACAACATGGGTATTTGGAATTTGTGAATTCATTGGACCACTCAATTTGACTAAGCACAATCGGTGGTCATGCATGGACAATAATTCTAACAGCATTAATCATGACTTATTATTCTATGTATGGATTCCTAAACCCTCATACAGTTGCAACATGTTATCCTACAAATACAATTAGTCACATAAATTCACCAATTATCCATATCAACCACACAACAACATACAAACGGCATCACGATAAACGCATCAAGGAGGAACTCGATAAAGAGAGTGATTACTAACCAAGAGAGATCATGCATGGGGAAGGGCCAAGTCACGAGGAGGGGAGCTTTGAGTTGGAGAAGTTCTGCCGTCGAGTTAAGGGAAGGTGGAAGAGGAGTAACTAGGGTTTGCTAAATGTGAAAGTAAAATTATGAAGGCCACCCGTAGATATTTGTGTTTGTGCGGATATACAATGACCACAAGGGCAGGCCGAACCTCCAAGTTTTTTTTTCTTGGGTTTTACTTAGCCCATGCATGCATAAGGGGTATTGGTTTGGGCCGAGTACACATTTACAACAACCGGGGGGGGCAAGTCCAATCGTCTAATAATTCGCAACGTAATGACATACAAACACGTAATCATATACAAACACGTAACGTAATCATATACAAACACGTAACGTTCATGTAACACATAGACTCGTAATCATTCTCATTTACCTAAACACTTCACATCACATAAACGTAAATTACATCGATACACCATGCATACAAGGAAATCAGAAACAACAAAGGGCTTTCGAAATTACGGGTTGTCACATCCTCCCCAACTTAAAGGAAATTCCGTCCTGAAATTAACAATCAATCCCAGAAGAATGAAGTGACATATCAAGGTGACTGCGGATCTTCCTCAGGTGCTACATCATCCCCAACTTGTGTCACACCCCCAAAATCCACATGCGGAGTATCACCGCTTGGAGGCGTGACCGACCAGGATCTTAGCCACTAATTATTTTGAACGGATTAGTTATTGTTATGAACATTAGCATAATTAGTGACCTAATTTAAATTTTTCAAAACATAGTTTAAGTTCACAGCGGAAAGGAAAAGAATACATATCATAATTTAAACCCGCAAGTTGTTCATACGAAACTTACGAACCACGCACTCCATCCGATTGCAACGTCCGTCCAGAGCTGTATCGAGCAACCTGCAAAGCATGCAGTAGAGTGTCAACATAACGTTGGTGAGTTCACGTGTTTGTAGTTTTCCAGTTTTTAATTCCAAAAACTTGTTTTAACCAGTTAATTTATCCGTTTATACATGCGATGGGGAGCTACCCCATAAGTAAGCGACTAAACTGTTTTTACAATACCGAATACTATTCATCCGTACGTTTCCGTAGAGTGCCCCGTTTGTCAATGTTCTATCATCATTGACGGTTGCCAGAGTACATTAGTTCACGACCGATCCCATACCTTGGCACGGTGTGAGGTTGGTGAGACCTAAATAGCGCTATCAACTAATAACCCGTTCGCCTGGCCCCGGCGACTAATCGGTATTAAGAAGTGAGGACTTGAGTGATAGAGTTTTGTTTAGTGTTGCTTGTTGCATCCAGTATAAACAGTAATTAACTAAAAGTTCCCAGTAACAAGGGAAGTAAGTAAGTTTGTTCCCAGTAACAAGGGAAGAAAAGTAAGTTTGTATCCCTCATAAGGGGATAGCGTTGTTACCCGTATCCCACACAAGGAGATAGAAATACCGTATCCCGCACAAGGAGATAGTAAGCAATCCCAAACCAGGAAAAGTGTTTTGTTCCGTTTCCCAATCCACCGGGAACGCATGCTTTAAGTAAAAAGTAGTGAACTCACCTTTGCTTTGCTCGGTAATTAATTTACTCGTGTTACGTTGGTCAACCATACCCTATTATGGTTATTAAATATTTATTAGGTTCGTATGCAAGTAATGTCACGTATAACTACACGTATCTAACACATAGCACGTAAGTCATACTAGCATATACGTTATTGGGCCTATCCTAGCATGCAAACAGTTAAACAGTAACAGTTAAACATTAATAGTAACACGTAGTTCAAAACATCAGTTTGTGCGGCCCAATAACTAAGCAGAGTAGTCCAGTCGAAACCGGGTGGTCTCGAATCGAGAACAAGAGGTCTCGAGTCGCAACCATGAAGTTCCGAGTCGCAACCAGACGGTCTCGAGTTGTCATGTTTTGGTTGCGAGTCGCAACCGGGCGGTCTCGAGTTATCATGTTTTGGTTGCGAGTCGCAACCGGGGGTTTCGAGTCGCAACCGGAGGTTTCGGCTTGTCATGGTCTGGTTTCGAGTCGCAACCTTACGGTCCCGACTCGCAACCACCACCGAAGCTTCTAGACCCCTTATCCAATTCTGTACTATCAACCAAATTTCATTAACATGTACTATCCAATCAGATTTTATTAACATGTTTCCTATACCGTGCCCTCCTAATTTCAGATCAATGCTCCTTAATTCAAACATTATTATTACATTCAACCAGTTCGTCGGGTTCATCCAAATAAATCTAGCACTATAACTCTTCCATCAAAACATATTAAGCCCAAGAAAAGACAAACATTATATAATACACATATTTTTGAATCAATTACATTGCATATTGTCTTTTCTAGATATAACAGCATGCATAATTTCAGTTATACCTTGTGCATATTAACTTGTATCCCCATAAAAATACAATAACAATTATTCAAACCAACCCAGCTCATCAAACATATAAACATATCATCAAATAATTAGATATTCAAAACATCAGATCTATTTTACTAAAACAACAGACCTCTAAAAGTAAACCATGTAGCAATAATTATTTCAACAGTTGTGACAATCATTCGAACCAAACAGCTAAAACCCATGTATGCATATGCTTAAAAATCTCATAACATAACACCCACATAGACACGCTTTCATCTTAAAGAAAAACACAGAGGATTTAAAACCATTACAGCTGAATATAAACTGACCTAGTGACCCGTCACCGGTTGTGACCGCTGCTGTCGTTCATTTCCGTTACTTACTGGCGCCCAGCACCACCTCTTTGCTGCCCCCAAGCAACCACCTCCGCCGCCACTCAACGGAACCACCACGCTGCTAATTCAGGTCCGAAATTCTATGACCAACAATAAACACCCATGTCTGTCTCCGACACTACCGGACATCCGCGTATACCCGCCGTCGATCACCGAACTCTGACTGTCTATCTTTCTCTTGCTAAAATTGACATCATCGAGAGGCAGGGGTATGCGTGGAATCGAGACAAGAAGGAAGGGGGTTTTCGTGGAGGCTCGTTGGAGGAAGAACGGCGTCGGTGTTTGCCGTAACCTGGCTACGGTTGCCTATGATTACAGGGAAGTGATGAGAGCAGAGAGTTTAAGAGCTTGCAAGGGGTTTTGGGTGTGCGATCGGATAAGGTAAGAGTGAGGAGGAGGTAGGAAGTGCGGGTGTGTGGTCGGAAAAAGAGCCGGAGCTCGCCGGAATGCCTATCTCCGGTGACCGGAGATTTAGAGAAGGAGAGTGGACATGGAATCTCTAATGTTCGGCTGAGAAGAAAAAGGAGGGGTTAGGGTTTTTACAAAAAAAATGATAAGTAGTTTATATAGTGTAGGGTTTTAGGGGGCTTAGGTAAGTGGGCTTGGGCCTAACCCAAGTGTGCGTGGATTAAGTGTCTAGCTCAACAAACAGGCCCGATTACAATTAAGTAGATGTGCCAATATTTAAAACCCTCATCGCGGTTTATTATTATTTCGAAATTAAATAATAATAATATCGATATAAATGGATGTGCGCGTTACTAAAATGCCCTTCTCTTGACAACGAGAGTACGGGTTGTCACATTCTCCCCATGTTACAGGAATTTCGTCCTCGAAATTAAAGCAAAAGTCATACATACATACACGCAGTTTACAAAAAGTTCACAAGATAAACATGTGAGCCACATGGCACATATCATCACATAGCACGAAAATCACGTAGCACCAGATCCACAGAACGAACATGCAAGCCACGTAGCAAATACAGTCATGTAGCACGTAAATTCACTTAACATTAGATTCACAAAGTCATACGTATCTCACACAGTACGAATTTTCACAGACTTAGTTAAAACATCCAAGAAACGTATAGGGAAACCCGAAGTGTCACATTATCCCCAAGTTCAAGAAATTTCGTCCCGAAATTTAGCGCGCAGCCACTGACAAGCTAGTTTGTTTAAACGTTTTCGTGGGGTGTCACATCATCCCCTTGTTGGCTTGAAATTTCTTCTTAGAAATTTCAGTTGTAGCTTCAGTGCTGGAAGTAATGTTTGCAGACAGCTGGGGATACGTGCGCATCATCTGGTTTTCTCATTCCCAGGTAAACTCTAGGCCATGGCGTGAGTTCCAACGAACTCGGTCTGTGGGTTACCCTACGCTCGAGGGTTTCGATTTCTTGATTCCTGTTCTCAGCCGGTTTCTTAATGAAGCGTAGCCGGTTGCTGATCACGAGTTCCCAAAAAGGTACAATGAAAGTTTCGTCGGACAGACACTTCTTCAAATTAGGCACGTGAAGGACGTTGTGC
Source organism: Helianthus tuberosus (assembly GCA_030545235.1). Classification (NCBI taxonomy): domain Eukaryota; kingdom Viridiplantae; phylum Streptophyta; class Magnoliopsida; order Asterales; family Asteraceae; genus Helianthus; species Helianthus tuberosus. Next base: position 22,000 of record JARYGA010040365.1, read on the forward strand.
ACCGCATTCAGCTTTTCAGGCAGGTTTAGTCTGTAAGCAACTTTACCGATCCTCTCGGTAATTTCGAATGGTCCAATTCTTTGCGGATTGAGCTTGCCATGTTTGCCAAAGCGTACCACACCCTTCCAGGGTGAAACTTTAAGTAGAACCCAGTCTCCGACTAGGGATTCTAGAGGTTTCCTACGCTTATCCTCGTAGTCTTTCTGACGGTCTGGAGCTGCCGCCATGCGTGGTTTATTCTGGGCAATCCTACCCGTTGTGTCAAGTGTGAGCTCTGGGCCGGTAATTTGGCTTCCGCCCAACACAGAGGTGACCGGCATCTGTGTCCGTGCAACGCCTCAAATGGTGTCGCCTAAATGCTAGTGGGAAGAGATTTCTACAAAAGTCAAGTGTCTCTCGTTTTCCCAAAGTTGGTAACATATGCTCCCAACATGCTTTCAAGGGTTTCGGGGCATGCGTTCGGTTGACCACCCATCCGTATGTAGTAAACAGCGCTCATGTCTAACAGTGAGCCAATTGAGTAAAGTCTGCGACGAATCGGATGCAAAACGTGGATTACGATCATAGGCAATAGAAGTTGGCATTCCGTGCCTGAAATCTACTTCTTTCAGGTAGTCAGTTGCAAGTTCGAAAACTTGTCAGTCTATTTGGTCGCGTAAAGATACCGGCAAATATTTCATCGATGCCCTGGGATAGGAGAGGATAGGAGCACCTCATGGCTTATCTTTCAACTGTTGGAACGGCGAATTGCTGACATTTCTCTACGGTTAGGTGATGCTCCCTCAAGTTTATACCGTGGGGTTGCGTATACGGTCGAGAAATGCGGGCTTTAGCGTAAAGCGGTTTGTGTCGTAGAACTTCCAAGGTAGGACGTAGGAGTCGTTCGGATCCCTACGGGTTCTTGGAGTAGGTTCAGATGTCATCGAAGGAAAGAGGCGTCGAATTTTGACTGGATAGAATAATTTCGAGCGTCATAACTGAGTGTTGATTGTACCGAGTTCGTAGAACAGTGCTTATGATACCCGTTACCCCTGGGGTGTCCTTGGCTCGTTGCTCCAACGAGTAACATTCGTAGGAAGTAATTTATCCAAACGGAGATTTGTGCAGGGTAGAGTAGGATAAGAATCAGGGAATTCATAACACGAGTAGCGAGGTAATGTTTGAAGGGGAGTCAACGTTGGTGCGTTCAATTGGAGACAAAACATAAAAGGCTTGGTGGTCGGCGATAAGGATTTATCTGGTGTCGAAAAGGTAGCTGGTCGTACATAAGCCGCGGGCGATTTAGGATAAAGAACGCCGTTTTGCCGATACGAGGTGTTACGTCAGTATGAATGGCACAACAAGAACCAAGGATCGAGAAGGACGGTCGTCGTATGGGTCTGGGGGGGGGGGGTTAGGTTCACTAAAGCGTCTAACAAGATGTTCTGAGCTGAGCCGTATGCGAAAAACGAGTTTGTGATCTCCCAAACCGGTAAGTAACCAAATTTGAATAGACTACCGAAGTCGTGAGGACGCGTCCGAAGTAGTGCTTGCGTCGTCGAAAGGCTTCCATGTAAGGTAATAAAAACATGTCTGAAAGGATACGTTTGGATTACACGTCCCAATTTTTAAGATTCAAGAAGTTTATTGACTAGCAGCCGAGCTGGCTGAATTTCCCCAAATTAGAGGGAAATCTGGTCAGGGTCTCAGTAGGGGGGGGGGGGGTTTCGACGTGAAACTGTGAAAACAGGTTTTCAGGAAAGTACGATTGAAGTAACACATTGTTGAATTAAAAAGTTTGCCAACTAAAGGTCGAGTTTGTTGAATTCACCAAACTGAAGAGAGATCTGGTCAAGGTCTCTAAACGGAGAAACGTGGATGTCGTGATAAAGAAACGATAGAAGCGGGGATACCATATTGAGCAAGAAGTGCGAATTCGTACAAAAGTTAGCGAAAGGATCCACGGGATCAGAAAAGTCGTCAAAGAATAACGGTTCTGACGAACGAAGGATAAGGTAAGCATCTAGGTTACCGTACTCATCGGTGGGTTGACTGGCTCGTGTCTTCGTCTTGCCACGCTTCCAAATACGCCGGTTTGTAAGAAAGATATCACCTTGTTGGGTTTTGGGGCGTGCTAGGGTATAAGGTTGAACTTGAATAAGAATTTACCATGTAACGAGGAATTAGGGGAAATAACTTCGTGGTCGATGGAAAGTTGATACGATTGCTGGCAGTGCAATGAGAAGCATACACCACGCCTGCTTTTCGTGTTCGAGACGTGCAAACAGAAACCTAAAAAGTGTAGACTTACTAGGAGGCTTCAAGAATTAAAGTGATCGGTCGGATGAGGGAACCAGTCTCACCACTCATGTCGGGAAACGAAATACGTAAGTAAAAAAAAAGGATGTGGTTGACTTCGTCGTTCTTTCTAATATCCCATGATATAGGGGTGGCTCCCCTTCGTCGATTCGTTCTCGTAACTTGTCTATGTGCTTCATAGCAGGCCTGTCCTGGGCAGGTCTATTGAGTGGACGTCCCTCGCGTCGATTGGCAGTCCTGGGATGATATCAGGAAATACGTGGACGAGGGCTTGGAATAAATGGGTTCCCTGCCCTTAGTGTATTGTGGTTTCGAACCAGGTTTAGGAGGACTCGCTCCTGTTTAACACGTAACACGCTAGCCTAGCCTTCGTATGACCCACTGTGTTAAATACTAAATATACGCATACATACTAACACATATATGCTAATTACATACATACACACATGCGTATTCACACACATAAGTTATGCACAAGTAAATGTCGTTAGTCTACCATTACCATGTGAGCATCTGAGGCTGACGAACCTTGCAATCCAGAGTGTGGTGTCGTTGTGGTTTACACTAAAGAACGGTTATAGTCTGGTTTCCATATAAAAATATTTTTATTTCTCAAGCCAAAAATATTTTATATTTAAAACCTAGTTCGCTATAACCAATGGCTCTGATACCAATCTGTCACACCCCCAAAATCCACATGCGGAGTATCACCGCTTGGAGGCGTGACCGACCAGGATCTTAGCCACTAATTATTTTGAACGGATTAGTTATTGTTATGAACATTAGCATAATTAGTGACCTAATTTAAATTTTTCAAAACATAGTTTAAGTTCACAGCGGAAAGGAAAAGAATACATATCATAATTTAAACCCGCAAGTTGTTCATACGAAACTTACGAACCACGCACTCCATCCGATTGCAACGTCCGTCCAGAGCTGTATCGAGCAACCTGCAAAGCATGCAGTAGAGTGTCAACATAACGTTGGCGAGTTCACGTGTTTGTAGTTTTCCAGTTTTTAATTCCAAAAACTTGTTTTAACCAGTTAATTTATCCGTTTATACATGCGATGGGGAGCTACCCCATAAGTAAGCGACTAAACTGTTTTTACAATACCGAATACTATTCATCCGTACGTTTCCGTAGAGTGCCCCGTTTGTCAATGTTCTATCATCATTGACGGTTGCCAGAGTACATTAGTTCACGACCGATCCCATACCTTGGCACGGTGTGAGGTTGGTGAGACCTAAATAGCGCTATCAACTAATAACCCGTTCGCCTGGCCCCGGCGACTAATCGGTATTAAGAAGTGAGGACTTGAGTGATAGAGTTTTGTTTAGTGTTGCTTGTTGCATCCAGTATAAACAGTAATTAACTAAAAGTTCCCAGTAACAAGGGAAGTAAGTAAGTTTGTTCCCAGTAACAAGGGAAGAAAAGTAAGTTTGTATCCCTCATAAGGGGATAGCGTTGTTACCCGTATCCCACACAAGGAGATAGAAATACCGTATCCCGCACAAGGAGATAGTAAGCAATCCCAAACCAGGAAAAGTGTTTTGTTCCGTTTCCCAATCCACCGGGAACGCATGCTTTAAGTAAAAAGTAGTGAACTCACCTTTGCTTTGCTCGGTAATTAATTTACTCGTGTTACGTTGGTCAACCATACCCTATTATGGTTATTAAATATTTATTAGGTTCGTATGCAAGTAATGTCACGTATAACTACACGTATCTAACACATAGCACGTAAGTCATACTAGCATATACGTTATTGGGCCTATCCTAGCATGCAAACAGTTAAACAGTAACAGTTAAACATTAATAGTAACACGTAGTTCAAAACATCAGTTTGTGCGGCCCAATAACTAAGCAGAGTAGTCCAGTCGAAACCGGGTGGTCTCGAATCGAGAACAAGAGGTCTCGAGTCGCAACCATGAAGTTCCGAGTCGCAACCAGACGGTCTCGAGTTGTCATGTTTTGGTTGCGAGTCGCAACCGGGCGGTCTCGAGTTATCATGTTTTGGTTGCGAGTCGCAACCGGGGGTTTCGAGTCGCAACCGGAGGTTTCGGCTTGTCATGGTCTGGTTTCGAGTCGCAACCTTACGGTCCCGACTCGCAACCACCACCGAAGCTTCTAGACCCCTTATCCAATTCTGTACTATCAACCAAATTTCATTAACATGTACTATCCAATCAGATTTTATTAACATGTTTCCTATACCGTGCCCTCCTAATTTCAGATCAATGCTCCTTAATTCAAACATTATTATTACATTCAACCAGTTCGTCGGGTTCATCCAAATAAATCTAGCACTATAACTCTTCCATCAAAACATATTAAGCCCAAGAAAAGACAAACATTATATAATACACATATTTTTGAATCAATTACATTGCATATTGTCTTTTCTAGATATAACAGCATGCATAATTTCAGTTATACCTTGTGCATATTAACTTGTATCCCCATAAAAATACAATAACAATTATTCAAACCAACCCAGCTCATCAAACATATAAACATATCATCAAATAATTAGATATTCAAAACATCAGATCTATTTTACTAAAACAACAGACCTCTAAAAGTAAACCATGTAGCAATAATTATTTCAACAGTTGTGACAATCATTCGAACCAAACAGCTAAAACCCATGTATGCATATGCTTAAAAATCTCATAACATAACACCCACATAGACACGCTTTCATCTTAAAGAAAAACACAGAGGATTTAAAACCATTACAGCTGAATATAAACTGACCTAGTGACCCGTCACCGGTTGTGACCGCTGCTGTCGTTCATTTCCGTTACTTACTGGCGCCCAGCACCACCTCTTTGCTGCCCCCAAGCAACCACCTCCGCCGCCACTCAACGGAACCACCACGCTGCTAATTCAGGTCCGAAATTCTATGACCAACAATAAACACCCATGTCTGTCTCCGACACTACCGGACATCCGCGTATACCCGCCGTCGATCACCGAACTCTGACTGTCTATCTTTCTCTTGCTAAAATTGACATCATCGAGAGGCAGGGGTATGCGTGGAATCGAGACAAGAAGGAAGGGGGTTTTCGTGGAGGCTCGTTGGAGGAAGAACGGCGTCGGTGTTTGCCGTAACCTGGCTACGGTTGCCTATGATTACAGGGAAGTGATGAGAGCAGAGAGTTTAAGAGCTTGCAAGGGGTTTTGGGTGTGCGATCGGATAAGGTAAGAGTGAGGAGGAGGTAGGAAGTGCGGGTGTGTGGTCGGAAAAAGAGCCGGAGCTCGCCGGAATGCCTATCTCCGGTGACCGGAGATTTAGAGAAGGAGAGTGGACATGGAATCTCTAATGTTCGGCTGAGAAGAAAAAGGAGGGGTTAGGGTTTTTACAAAAAAAATGATAAGTAGTTTATATAGTGTAGGGTTTTAGGGGGTTTAGGTAAGTGGGCTTGGGCCTAACCCAAGTGTGCGTGGATTAAGTGTCTAGCTCAACAAACAGGCCCGATTACAATTAAGTAGATGTGCCAATATTTAAAACCCTCATCGCGGTTTATTATTATTTCGAAATTAAATAATAATAATATCGATATAAATGGATGTGCGCGTTACTAAAATGCCCTTCTCTTGACAACGAGAGTACGGGTTGTCACAACTTGAAACGGAATTTCGTCCCGAAATTCACCAGTTTTACCGGTATTAGATTGGTCGTCAGTTTTTCCTCAGGTGAAAAAGTTGAGAATACTTGAGCTTCATCTGATCTTCACGCTCCCACGTGAACTCCGGTCCACGTCTTGAGTTCCAACGAACTCTCACAATCGTGATACGACTATGATAACGAACCTTAACTTCCTGGTCCATGTGTTCGATAAATTCCGATTCTTCCCAGACTGTTGAATGGTCCATCGTGACGTCAGTTAAGCTCGCCATGCTTCCCAAGCATTCCACACCCTCCCAGGGTGAGACTTCCAACCCGATACGATCGTCTACAACGATCTTCCAGTGTTTCCCAAGTTTATCAGCTTTCCTGACGGTCACGCGTTGCCGCCAATCAACTCCCGTTCCAAACAACCTTCCCAAGAGTTTCGAGTTCCAGTCCAAGCTGATAACTGCCGCAGTAGTACTCAATCATAGGTAAGAGTCCTCCCAATTTGCACCAAAGCCAGTCACACACATGCTCGCAGCATGTCTTTGAGTGCCAGGAGAGTTCGTTTTCTCTGATCGTTTGCCCAATGGCGATAAGCAATGTTTTGGTCCTGACGTGAGCCAAGGGTGTTGTGTAGTGCCTGTCATAAATCAGGTATGGATCAAATTCAGGGGTACAGGAGTTGGCACCTCGTGCCTAAATAGCCACCTCTCTTAGAGGAATGTTCACAAACTGTGAAGACTCGTCAGTTTCCTTGATTGCAAGAGGGTGTACTGGTTACATGAGACAATCAATGATCACCCGGATGATATAGTTTCTGTTTCGAGTTGTAAGTAGACTAGCAACAAAATTCATGGTAGTCTGTTCTCATATCCATATGGGTGTTTCTGGTTGCTGGTACTCCACCTTGACTTCCCCACAAGTCAAACATCATTCACATACATTGCCAGGTGGGCCTCCATGCCCGATCACCAGTACAAGATTTATTGATCCTAATATCTCTCATCAAAACCCAGACAACTAGAATATCGAGGCCGGTGTGCTTTGGTCAACATAAATTCCCTACAGTTGCCGAATAATGAGATCCACATTCGTTTCATGAGGCAGCGAATATCATCCGACCTGCCGACGGTTGCTTCTCCATGCCCCGCATAGGTTTAACTTGAAAATTCCCTTCCTTCAGTTCTCCAGTTCTAGCGGAGCGAATCTGATCAGGTAGGCTAGAGTCGATAGTGAGCTGCAGAGCTCGTGCACATTCAAGTTTCGCAGTCATAATTATCCAAAAATATTCCATCTAACGATGCCATTATCTGATTTACCTCTTTCGGACCCAGGGTACACATGAGGCTCTTGTGATCGGTCAAAGTAGTGCATTTGGTACCGTCCAAGTAGTGCCTCCAACTTAAATCCAATGGCCATGGTTTCCACCGCAGGTTGTGACTCGTGCAAATCTTCTTGTAAATCCACTACGTAAGCCATTACTTCCTCGTGTTGCATCGGCGTGTAACTAGTACTCTGATCTGAACCATCATGGTATACCACTAGATCACCCACACCCTCGGGCAAAGACGATGCTCAGAGTATTGTGGAGTTGGGATTCGAAAGCTGAAAAGACATCCTCCTGTTTCGTCTTCCACGAACACAGCACCCTGCTGTGCTAAAGAGATTTAAGCTGCGCGATCTTCGAAAATCCTGTGACGAATCTAAGATAGTCTCCAGCGAAACCAAGGAATTGTTGTATCCCCAAAGGAATCTTTGGTGTCGATCAGTTTCCAACAAAATGGATCTTAGCGAGATCAACGTGTATTCCCCACTTCGTTGATTACATGGCCAAATATGTACCTCTCAAATCCAGAAGTTACGCTTAACAAGACTTCGCGTGTAGTGGCTCCTCACTCGGAAGCTCTAAGATGAGATACAAGTGCCGCCCATGATGTTCCTTTCTCCTGGAAATGATTCAAAACGTCATCAAAACACGGTCGATTCATGTGATCCGTAAAGCTGTTGATGTGTTGATTACCCCAAAGGTTATGGAATACAAAGTCGTATGGCCGTACTGCGTTTGATATGCCGCTTTAGGAACATTCTCCCCTTGGACTTCCATCTGATGATAGTTCGCTCGCTAGTTAACCCTCGAATGGAAGTTCGACCCTCGCAACTGGTCAACAGGTTGGCAATACATGGTCGAGACAAACGGTTCTTGACTGTCACCTAAGCGAGTTTTTGATAACCAGTACACATGTCCAACGATAAAGCTTATCTTCACGAATATAATCGGGGTTCCCCCGAAGCGAGAACTAGGTCCATCAAAACTCCTATCCAATAGTTCCTGTAGTTGATTAGATAGTTCCTGCAACCCTCCTGGCGCAAGACGGTAAGGAATACGAAGAATCAGGGCTGCATCTGGCGTGAGATCAAACTGAGAGTCTGTCTAATAGTTGTGGAAGTAAACCTGATAGTTCCTCCCGTAGCATGCTGAGTGGAATCACGAACAATTGGTGGATCCTCGATCCTCTTTTCTTAGCCCAAACATTAGTAACGGTTGCCAACATAGCGGGGTAGT
>JARYGA010040366.1:0-35130 GCA_030545235.1 Helianthus tuberosus
CTGAAGTTTGATGATGCATGTTTATTACTTGGGTAGAATAAGAATGATATAGTGTCTAGGAGTGAAACCTAGACAACAATATGTGAAATCATGCCTAAATTCTGAAAATTTCATGAACACATTGAAGGTGATTCATGGGTTTTGTGAGAAAATGATAAACACTAGGATGATAGTGGTTGTTCTAGTAATAATTGACATATGTGAAGTGATTTCAGAATTTTAGAGGTTAAAGTTCATGTAAGGTAGTTGATTTATGAAGAAATAGGGCTATGTGACAAGTTATGAACTTGATAATATATAGTGTAAATTTCTGCCCTTAAAGTGTTCGCATAAATGCCTCAAAGAAGGCTTAAATCTAAAAATTTGAGTTAAACCGCATGATTTTGATGTTTCGGCAAAATATGCGAACTATGAATTGAAAAGAGTTCTAAACATGTCTTGGTTGAACTCTATAGGAAAGGATACCGGAGCTCCAAGCGGAGAAGCCGGTGGCGACTTGCGTTTGAAGGGCGTGCACTAAAGGTATGTAACTTGATTCGTTACATTGGGTAAATTTTGATAACTAGCATATGTGTAGTTGAATCATAGAACAAAAGTTGTGTTGATCTAAAGCGATGATATTCGCTATACTGAATAATAAGACAAGAATTGGTTAGAACTTGTTAGTAGTCATCATAATGTAGGATTCCGTAAGATGAGCCAAACAGGTCGAATAATCGATTAATGCGTGGCAAATACTTCCTAATATAGTTAATTGGTCTTTTGTTATTGTTGATAAAAGACAGAATAGAATACGAGAATTTAACGTGTTGGCTGTTAGAATGAGAAATCCGAAAATTTGGTTTGGGCAAAACAAACAAATCAGTCAAACCATAGCCTTTCAGAGACCACCATAACATTTACAGTAGAGGCCAAAAGGCTACGGTGGAATCTTCCTGATTTACGGTGGAACAATATGCTTCCAGGAGCTACCGTAACTTACGGTTCTACCGTAAGTTACGGTAGAACCCTGTCAAAATTGCTAAATTTTGCATCTTTCAGATACTCGAATTCCGTATTTGATTATAGTATGATTATTGAATTAATTCAAGAATTCTAATACTGATGATTGCCAAACTTTCCAGTTTCTAGGTATTTCAAGTACGTGGACGACGATCAAGTTGATGCTTCAAGAACCGAACACAAAACTTTTGGATGCTTCCGCACTAATTAACTCTAGCTAAACTTTGTAGTTTTGTAATCACTAATGAACGACTTATGTTTGAAATTGGTTATTTAACTATGTTAAACATTATGATAAAGCATAACTTAGTCTACCAACTAAGTTTTGTTAGTTAAATGTTTTGTTTATAAATTTTACATGTCGTACGATTAAATAAAGGAATTAAATGGATGGGTGTTACAATACCCTATGGTGTAAACCATAACGGGTCAAACAAATAAAATGGCGAGTAATCGCGTATTAATGACTAAACAAGGAATTTTCAAAATAAGACCTATCACTAAGCAAAATGGGTCGAACGAGTAAAAATGAATTTTTGGTGGTAAACTAATGACTTTTCAAAATTAGACTTTCTGACACAAACCAAAATGGGTTGAACGGGTAAAAAAGAATTTTTGGTGGTAAACCAATGAATTTTCAAAATATTAACTTCTAGCGCGAACCAAAATAAGTGGAACGAGTAAAAATGAATTTTTGGTGGTAAACAATGAATTTTTAAAATACGACCCTACGATGTAAACCAAAACGGGTCAAATGGGTATAATGGTAAGTATGCACCTTTTTGGGCAATAAACAATACATGGTTAGTTAAAACACTAAAAGGGTAAGTTATGAACGGGTCAAATGGACAATTGGGTGAAACAGGTCAAATGGTTATGTTCTCACTATTTGAATGTGATATTTAATGCTTTGTTGATAAGTTTTATGCTTACAGGTAAGCATCATGTATGGGCATGCATTGCCATGAATTAGACAATAGAATTTACAAGGTATTGATAGCGCGTCATTGATTTGACTCGTGCCAGGTATGTATAATGGGATAAACTCTCGATGAGGGCCTATGGTCCGACTAGAGTTGGTCAAGTCAAGGGTGGACACTAGATCACCTCAAGTGAGGTATCTCTAGTATTTTGGGTAAAATAACCATTAGTGGCACGTACATGTCTATGATGCGAAAGTATGACTAAATGAGTTTTGAAACACTAAGCTGTTTGAAAACCTTTATGTTCTTAGGGACATAATAAATCTAGATGGAATAACGAGTTAAAGTGTCTGCTAGTTTTTATCTAAACTTTTAAAGGTTCTCCGATTAAAAAGGGTCTAAATTTGACAAACGCCCTCGGATAATGAATTAGGAAAACTACCCATAAGGGTAGATTAAAAATGAGTCCTTTGATTGGGTTGATCCTTTTCGGTAACACAAAAGTGGGAGGCGTAAGCTTTTTGGCTTAATGCCTCTTAAAGGGTCATGTTGGGTAAAAAGCTATACAGGAAGAAAATAATGAAAAGTTGTTTGTCTAATGTAACCAAACACAATTAAGTTGTGGTTGATAGAAACAACTAGAATATTTATAAGAAAGTAGAATGCATGATCTAGAATGCGAAATGCCTCCTAACGGGTCGGTTTGGTAATTAACTTCAAACCAAAAGAATAAGTTAAAGGATCCAGATTCGGATCAAGGGTTTGAAAGTTCGGTGCAAAGTTATGAAAATGTGGCAAAATTAGGGGTAAAAGCTGTCAACTTTAAAAACTTTCTATGAAAAGGCTTCCCTCGTGTCACGTGAGAGAATAGGAAGTGCCCTGTCCTGCGAAGCGAGGGCACCCTCTTTCAGCAAATATATTTTTCTTTCGTTGTTTAGCTTCATGATATTTGTTTAACTTAACCACTAATTGTCTTTAGCGTTTATGATAGGCTTTCTCAAGGAAAGGAACCGAACCGAAGGACAACCAAGCATGTGAAGAACCGAACACTCCTAAACCGCTGTTTCTACGGAGCATACTTTTGGGAAACTTTAAGCATGATCACGCGTGACAAAGTTTTGTGTATAAAACCTTATTATTTACATTTGTATTTAATTTATGCAATAACCTGTTATGTCGGTTCATCTGAGTTGTCAGTCAACCCAGACTTGTCAGTCACATTTTATTAAGCATTTCTATAATATTTTAGAGGGGATATATTGAATATCATGGTAGGTTTCTATAGTAATGGTGTTATCATTCGGGGTGTAGCTCTTCTTTTATCTCCTTGATCTCGAAAATCAAAGACCTGTTGATGATTATCGCCCTATTAGCTTAGTTGGTATTATTAGCAAGATCATTTCTGAAGTTCTAGCAAATCGCATCAAAAAGGTTTTAGCATTGGTTATTTGGAGTTCTCAATCTACTTTCCTTAATGGTAAGTATCTTCTTAACGGTGCTCTTATTGTCGGTGAGTCCATTGCTTAAGTTAAAAATAACTAGAGTAAGGCATTTATTTTGATGATTGACTTCTAAAAGGCCTTAAATAGTGTGAATTGGAATTTTGTTAAATCGACCATGAAGCGGATGGGGTTCCCTGTTCTATGGTGCACATGGGTTTATAGTATTCTCTTATCTGCTTGGTCGCTGGTATTGGTTAATGGATCCCCCACATTTGAGTTTCAATACGGTAAAGGTATGAGGTAAGGCGACCTTATTTCTCCTTTTATTTTTCTTATTGTTATGGAGGCATTCTCATGTATAGGGTTATAAATGAACAAAATGCTCAGCGAATAGTTCGTGAAACGTTTAGCGGGAAGTTCGTTTACGTTCGTTCGTTTAATAAATGAACGAACATGAACAAGAAATTTCATTCGATTAGTTAAATTAACAAACATGAACATAGGTCTTGTTCGTTCAATTGTTTTCGTGAACATTTGGTAATGTGTTTGTGAACATTTGTGCATTTACGTCTCTTAATGTTCGTTTGTTTGTATTGTTCATTGATGTTTTTTGTAGATTTATTTATTTTGATATAAACTTTTTATATTTTTAGTTGTTATATATTTTATTACCCAATGACTCCCTCTCCTTCTCACTATTCAAATCAACGAATACTATCAGCCTACATTCCACAATTAGGGCTTCACGTTCTAGCGCAGCTCCCTCCGCCATCCAATCATAGGCTCCGTTGCCTTCGTCGATTTTTTTATGTTTGTTTATGTTCGTAAACACGTTGATTTCCTTAATGAACGAACACAAACATGAAATCTCATTTTGTAAGTGTTCGGGAACACATTATTTTCTTAACGAACGGACAAGAACAAGGGCATGTTCGTGTTCTTTCGGTTCATTTGCAGCCCTACTCATGTATGATGGAGAAAGTCGTCAGTGTAGGTGTTTTTTGTGGTATCTTTACTCCTAACCAGGGGAGTGATATCTCATCTTGTATATGCGGATGACACCATTATTCTTGGTGAGTTTTCTAATCTCATTGTTAGAAACGTGGCTAGGATTCTAAGGTGTTTTTATATTTGTTCCGATCTAAAAATTAATATGTATGTCTAATATGTATGGGATTGGAGTGATCTCGAGTGAAGTGGACCCTTTGTCTTCGGTGGTGGGTTATAAGACGAGGCTTATTCCTTTTAACTATCTTGGGTTAATGGTGGGGGCAAATTTGAATTGCATTAATAATTGGAGACCCGTTTTTGAGGTGTTTGAAGTGTCTCTCTCACTTTTGAAAGACTCGACTCTATCAATTGGTGGGCGTGTTACCTTTATTACATATGTCCTAAAGAGCCTTCTAAACTACTATTTCTCTTTATACAAGGCTCCTCATTAAAGTTTTCGAAGATCTTGAGTCCTTGATCAAAAGAGTTCTTTAGGGGGCTCGAGGGATACCAAGAAGATGCATTAGGAGGCTTGGGACTAGGTAGCAAGCCCTAAGTTAGACCCTCGATTTATGCAAACTCAAGTATATTAACATCACACTTCTCACTAAGTGGGGTTAGTGGTACAAGCAAGAGGAAAATAACATATGGAAGAGAGTTGTTGTTGCCTTACATGGTAATAAATTTTGTTAGGATGTTCTCTCGGTTCGTAAGAACTTATGTGGGGTTTGGAATAACATTGTGAAAGTGGTGTTAAAGACTAGGATGGCTAACTTGTTCTTTCGACAATTGATCAAGGGGTAGTTAGGAATGGTGGGTGCGTCTATTTATGGCTTGATTTTTGGCTTTTCAATGAGTCGTTAAAGATTCATGTCCCAATCTTTTCCTTATAGAGGCTGAGAAACGATGTAGAGTTTCAGACCATTTCAATGAGATAGATAATAATTTTATGGGTAAGCGGAAATGGAGAAAGTCTCGTCTTCAAGTGCGGAGTTAGCGGAATGGAATATGATGACACTCTTCTTGATTCGGTCAACGTGAATGGATCTAGAGACCATTGGGTTTGGCTTGGGGAAGATTCGGGTGATTTCTAGGTAGGTTCGGTGAAGCGCATGTTTTGCAAGGAAGCAATTTATAGTCATCTGAATGTTTTGAAGTGTTGTAAATGAGTGCCTTCTTAAGTGTAATATTTTTGCTTGGAGGGCGGATATGGATCGTATTCTTACCGTTTTGGCGCTTAGAACGAGGAACATTCCTATTGAGGACACAAGTTATATTCTATGTGGTATGGGGAATGATTCGCTTGAGCAAATTTTTACCTCGTGCTGGGTCTCTACAGTTCTATGGCAACACATACCTTGGTGTCGGCTGCCTCAAATCTACGCCTTTTCTTTCAGGTACTTGATGGAGCTCCATAACTCTCTCGGGTTGAAAGAACCTATCAAAGGGGTGGTCCAAGGGATTATGATAATCGCTTGTTGGAGTCTGCTTGGTTTTCAAGCAAGATGGTGAAGGTTGAAGAGATCATTAGCATGGTTGTAAGAATCACTAGGCTAGTCGGCCGACAGGATACCGACTAGCGATTAATTGAATTGAGATTTTTATATGTAATTTTTTGTTTTATACATATATATACACATTTTTATATGTAACGATTTAAGTAGATAGGTTGTTACCTCTCCTCTACCCATATTCTTAAGTATACATGATTAATCGCTAGAATTTACAGGTTTTAGCCGGAATCTCACCGGAATCGCGTGTTTCCGGCCGACAAGGATCGATTTCTTGCTGACTAGAGCCGATTAGGGCCGATTAGCAATTTATTCACCGATTACCTAAAAATTAATCAATGGTCGGCCAACTAGCGACAAATTGCCGACTAGTCATCGATTAATACCGATTTTTTTCAACATGGATCATTAATGAAGTTAAAACAGTTGGCTTCTTGTGGTTAAAATATTGGTCTAAGCTAAAGTACATTTCGTAGACAAATTGATGTAAATTTTTGTTGTAGTGTTCTTGTTGTGTTGGTCGCTGCCCAGGTTTTTGGGGTTGCATTCTTGTGAATGAATTAAGCCTTTTGAAGAAAAATCTAATTAACTACGCGTATAAGGTTATTGAGATTCTTAAGGTTTTTCATTTTAAATTGATTTTATATTTGTTGTTGTTGTTGATATGCTAATTACAATGACTAGTTCACATGATTTAACAATTTTGTTTGAAATTGGAATTTATAAGATTTAAAACAAAATAAAGCCAAATTTGTTTGAAATTAGAATTTATAAGATTTTATAACAAAATAAAGCTGTTATGATATCGATGGTTCATTGCTAAAGGGTGATATGGACTCAATTTAACTAATTAAGTGACTATTTCATACAATAGTGTAAAATGAGTATTCAGGCCCGGCCCATACCCCGTGCGAGGAATGCAACCGCACAAAAATATTTAAACCTAAAGCTATTAAAATAAATGTTTGGTCTATTGGCAGAGCACTTGTCAACGAAATAACGAAATAAATTGACAGCAAGTTCAATCCCATGAAGTATATATATTTTTATTCATATTTTTACGTATTTCTTCGATTATTTGAACCTTTTCTAGTTACTTAGGGCATTTTTTATGGGCTCACGCTCATTCAGTCAACATCACTGTCACGTCATCAAGTAACTGCGACCTCACTCACATATCACCTCCCCTCTTTCCTTCATTTTCTTTCACTAACACCTACTATCATTTCGCCCTCTTTCTCTACCCACTACCCAATAAAATAATACTATTTTTTAAATAAGTTAAAGAAAAAACAAACAAAAATTGTGATTGGTTAGAAGCATTCATGGCCCACAACCATCTCCTCTTCCACGCCGGTGCCACAACCATGCCATCCCCAACCCCGCCCCCTTTCCTGCTCTTTTCATTGGTGTCTCACCCCCTTTCACGCCAAGCCTCTTGCCATGTGGCAACGGGCGTATGCCATAGTACATGGCCATATTTTTCACTTTCATTTGCTTTGCTACACATGCTTCCATATTTTAGTTGAGTTTTGGAAACCCAATATATTCAACTATAAATATAAACCGTTTAATTAAGACTCACATTTGAACTTTGGTGAAGGCACAAAAAGAAAAAAACTTTTACCTCTTTATAGTTTTGCTGTATAACTTTTAACCCTTTATTTGGTCTAAATATTACTGAAATCGTATTGTTGTTTCTATTATAACAACATGTTTAAAGATTGAATAAGAGGATGACTAGGATGAAGTTAAAATACGAAAAATAATCTCTTAATTTTATTTTTAACCGGTCTAAACCCGTTTTCCATTTAACTATTCTAAACCAATTAAAATATTAAACATTTAATTTCATGAAAAGAGTTAAACATTTAATTTGAAAATTAATCTCTAAATAATTAGTTATTTTTTTTTTAACGGCAAATTTCTTTACTCCTGTCATCTGTGGAACTTGAATTCAAGACCTTACCTCCCAAAGTGTTTAAAAACATAGCCTTTGCCAATGGACCACCACCCTATTGGTTCTAAATAATTCATTTAACTGTAATATGTTTATGATTTGTTTTGAAGTGCTTAGTTTTTTTTTTTTTTTTTGGAAAAAAAATGTGTTTTACAACCTCGTTTTCCGTATGAATTTTTGGCCCACTGCAGAGCACGGCTTTACTATACAAGTTTTTTTTTAAACAAAAACCCATAATTAAGTCTAAAACCCAACTAAAATTTTGTATAATATATTTAGTTTTGGCTCATTTATGGTCAATTGATCTACCTATTGCTGACTTTTTTCTATATGTTTATATTTAGGGCTTTAGGGGCAATTTTTATACTCGCACAAGTTCTTTGAGAACCTGAATTCTTAGGGACGCCATGTGAGTATACTAATTATTATTTCATTATATTTAAACAAATTTAATCCTTGGGCTTACATGATAAGGTAATGGGCCGAGATTCAAGTTTCTCATCTGTTATCAATATGAACTTATTAATGAATACCATACTACCATATTCACTCATGGTAAGGTAATGGGCCACAATTCGAAGCTCATTTATAAGCTATGACATAATAACTCTCCACATTATGAAATTCTTTTATGGTTGTGATTTGTGAGGCCCAAATAAAAGAACAGTATCAGTAAAATATATATATGAAGAGTTGATTAAGTGTCTTACTAATTGCATAGTATGCAATAGTATGAAGTAATGTCTCTTTACGTTATGAAATTCTTTTATGGTTGTGATTTGTGAGGCCAATATAAAAGAAAAATATCAGTAAAATATATATATGAAGAGTTGATTAAGTGTCTTACTAATTGCATAGTATGCAATAGTATGACGTAATGTCTCTTTACGTTATGAAATTCTTTTATGGTTGTGATTTGTGAGGCCAATATAAAAGAAAAATATCAGTAAAATATATGTGGAGAGTTGATTAAGTTTTTCTTACTAACTAGAATTATCACCCGCCGCAATGCGGCGGAGATTCTTTATTTATATATCGTATTAGATGAAATGCAAATGTTTCTTACATGACCACGAACCTATATGTAAAACATAGAAAATAATAACTAAGTCGATTTCTGACCCCGTGCGTTGCGACAGTCCTATCAAATGGGAAAAATAGACGCGCTGGGATGGGCTTGTCAAACGGGAAAATAGATGAAAAAACATGAACCCCACACGCACATTGCGACGTGTTAACTCGGCAAATTTAGAACGAAACGTTAAACGGAAAATTTACGAAAGATGAAAAGTATAAAGGATCAAAATTGAAAGTAAAAAAGTGTTGGGGTTAAATTGTAAAAGATGGAAAAGATGGAAAACTTTGTGTAAAAAGCAAAAAAAATCAAAGGGGTTAATTGCAAAAGATGGAAACTTTAAGATTAAAAGTGAAATATCAAGTTAGTCAAAGGGTTAAATTACTTAAGATTGAAACTTTAAACCTAATTTGCCAAATATGTAAACTTTAGAGTTAGAAATGAAAATTTCAAAATTATTTTTGAAAAACTCCCCAAGCATCATGTAATGCATAAGTAACTTGCTAATTTATAGTATTTAAATTAAATTACGCATAGCCAATGTGCAGCAGTGTGTGTATATAATATATATATAGGGAGGGGCTCGTGCGAGAACTCCATTTATTGTGAGAATCATGAGAACCAATGTGAACACAACCTAAAATAGCTAAAAAAACCTAAACCCCCCCCCCCCCCCCCCCAAGCTAAATGCTAAAAACTAAAACCCCAAAAAAACCTTAAAAAAAACTAACCCCCCCCCCCCCACAAAAAAACCTAAACCCCCCTCCCCCACCCCCCAAACCACCCCCCCCCCCACCCCAAGCCAAAATGCTAAAAACTAAACCCCCAAAAAACCTAAAAAAATCTAAATTTTTTTTTTGATTTTTTTAATATTTTTTATGTTAAAATCGCTACTTTTCGAAGCCAAAAAAAAAAATTTTAATTTTTTTTTTTTTTTTTTGCTTCGAAAAGTAGCGATTTTAACATAAAAAATATTAAAAAAATCAAAACAAAAAATTTTGTGTGATTTTTAGCTATTTTTAGGCATTTTTGGTTGTGTTCACATTGGTTCTCGCGGTTCTCGCATGATCTTCTCCCTATATATATATATATAGGGTCAGGATTTAGAGAAAACGGTGAAAAGTGTGAGAACGGTGAGAACGCTTATGGATCGTCCGATCAAAACAATCCATGGACTAGATTGCGCGGTGGCGTTTTCGTAAATAACATCAATATTATTATGTGGGACGCGCTTCATTAAGGGTAAAAGGGTCTTTTACCGCTCATATTTAAAACGCCATCAAATGATAAAACGCCATACAAAAAATAAAACGCCATTAAAAACAAAACGCCAAAAATTAAAAATAAAACGCGTTGAATATTATAGGAAGATGAAACAACACAAATAACTGAATTTCAGTTATTAACATTTATTAGAAGAAATTCCCTCCTAAATTACGCGCCAAAAACATCATTATATAAACAAACGTAAAAACATAGCTTCCATAATCACTTCAATCTATCCATTTTATGCAATAAAACATCTTTAACCAAAAACGATAACTTAAACAAAACGCCAAAAATGGAAACAATCGTTTCGTGGAGATACACTCTGTGAATCAGGCGATACGTCCTCCATTTTGACAACAGAAGGAGGGTGTGTGTTAACACGGTCAAGGCAATTCTGAAAATGGAATAAGAGATACAGAGGCAAATCTTATCCATTGGCATCGCTCTTGACAACGAATGCCATGAAACGCATATGCTTATGAAAGCATTAACCAGCAAATTTGGACCAATCAAAGGAAATGTGAAGCCAGACCCTGTCATGACATCATAGCGTTTTGATGATGAAACAGACATGGTGAAAAAATTCACTAAACGCCAAAAAAATTGGTCTTCTGTAATCTTATGCAAATTTTAATGACTGGTGGTGAATTATTATACAAAACGCCAAAAAAGCCAAAAAATTAACCAGAAAACGCTATAACGCCAAAAAATTATATATGTGACACAAAAACAATTAATTCAACGCCAAAAAGTTTAAAAAATACAATTAACGTCAAAAAAAAAAACTTAGACGCCATAAAATATTATACCGCGTTGGGAAATAAAAGACGAATGAAAAGACAAAAAAGCTCATCCGCCCTTCTCTATGCCGCGGGACACGTGTTAGGCCAAGATGTGTTCTCACCGTTCTCACACTTTTGAGCGTTTTCTCCTGATCCCGTTTCTATATATATATATATATATATGTGTATATATATATATATGTAGGGAGAGGATTATGAGAAAAATACATCTAAATGAGATAACTAGAAAACTAACTAAAAAAGCCTAAAAAAAAGCTAAAAAACATACCAAATTTTTTTACAATTTTTTATAAAAAAAAATCGCTATTTTTTATATATAAAAAAAAATTTCAAAAAAAAAATTGTTGTACTGCACATGTGCATTATATCCGTAATAGTGCACATGTGTAATACAAGAAAAAATGTTTTTTTTTTTTAATTTTTTCCCATCCATAAAAACTAGCGATTTTTTTATAAAAATTTGTAAAAAAAAAATTTGGTATGTTTTTTAGGCTTTTTAGTTAGTTTTTTGGTTTTCTCATTTAATCTAGTTTTCTCATGATCCATACCCTATATATAGGGGACCGCTAAAATGAAAACCATCTCTAGTTGTAAGAACCGTGAGAACCAGTTCCTAACTATTAGATCTTCAAGATCAATGGATGAGATTAAAAGTAACTAAAAATAATATTAAATACTTTTTGTCTTATTATTTCTTTAATATTTTAATCCAAAATGGTAATTTAGTGAAATGACTCTATTTTTTCTTTTTGTCTTTATTGTTTTTTATTAGTTTTTTGTATTATTATATTAGTTTTTATTTTTTAAACATAATTTTTTTATTAAAGTAATTTTTAAATTCAAATTTTTTTAACAAGACAAATTTTTTTGCGCGCCGGTTTTTGCACGCCGAGCTTTTTCAAGCGTCGCTTTTTTTAAAAGCCGTTTTAACGCCGGGCTTTTTCAAGCGTCGTTTTTTTAACGCGCCGTTTTTTCAAGCGTCGTTTTTTTAACGCGCCGTTTTTTACACGTTTTTTTAACGCGCCGTTTTTTACACTTTTTACGTTTTACGTTAAAATTTTTAGACTTTTTACGTTTTACGTTAAACTTTTTAGACTTTTTACGTTTTAAGTTTTACGTTAAACTTTTTACGTTTTACGTTTTACATTAAAAATTTTACGTTTTACGTTTTACGTAAAACTTTTTACGTTTCACGTTTTTACGTTTTACGTTAAAAAGTTACGGTTTACGTTAAAAAGTTTACGGTTTAACTTTTTTTTTTACAAAAACTTTTTTTACGCAAAAACGAACGCACCCAGAAATCGCAAACTCGGGAGGTGTCTCAGATATATTGTTATCATCATCGACTAGGGGGGAAAATAAAAACCAACAACATCGAAACAAAGTGTATCTCGAAAAAAAAAGGGGGTTGGCTCAGAATATCTGATAATCAAAAGGCTGCAAAAGTGGGGTTGCAGGTTCAAAAAACCTACCCTCCGCCGTCCTTGCCGCGCCATCGCCATCAAAATCTACGTTTTTTTTTCTCGCCCGCCCAATCCATCAACGGCAAAACGAGATCTGGGGACCAACAACATCAAAACAATGTCATCAACAGCAAAAACGAGATCTGGAGACCAAGAAATACCAACAGATCAATGTCAACATATAGACGTCATCAAAACAATGTCATCAAAACAAACCCACAAAATTTCAAACCCACAAAAATTCAAAGAAACCCACAAAATTTCAAAGAAATACCAACAGATCAATACCAACAGATCTAAACCAACATATCAATATCAACAGATCTAAACCACAAAATTTCAAAGAAATACCAAAAACAAGAAATACCAACAGATCAATACCAACAGACCCATAACCTCCAAGAAATCTGATGAACTGGTCTTGAACCAACTAAACCCATAACCTCCAAAGTCGACCCGAGCATCAACTCGTCGGGAGGAGACCAGGACCTCCGCCGCTCACGGCGGCGCTGCCGTCGGCCCGCCTCCGTCCTCTTTCTCTCTCCCCAATCTCTCTATGTCTCTCTTTCTGTCGCCGTTGTACGCCACTACCAAACGGTGGTGGCCGGCCGTTTTACCCGACAAATGGATGGAAGTGGGGGTGCTGGAGACGAAAAGGAGGTGGGGGTTGGTTGAGGCCGGAGAATCGAGGAGGAGCCGCCGTCACCGTCGCGACAGAAGGGGTGGAGGTCACAGGTGGCGGCGGAAGGGGTGACGGTGGAGGTCATCGTGCACCACCATGTCGGCAGACTTGATTTTTCAAGATCTGATAGAGAGAGAAAGCAATTTGAATTGGTTGAAGATATGAATAGAGAGAGAAAGCATATTTCATTTATGTAGAGAGAGAATAAGAGATTATTAAATGAAGAGAGAGATAGAGATTGGACATTTGAGGTAAATGACCATAATACCCTTTGGGTTGTCATATTCTGATTGGTTGAGACTGGTTCTCGCGGTTCTTACAACTGGAGGTGGTTCCTATTTTAGCGGCTCCCTATATATATATATATATATAGAGAGAGAGAGAGTAGGGATCCTGCGGAAAGTGTGTTTTTCCTAGAAAGTCTAGGAAGCGATCTAAGCCATCCAATGGGTGTGTTTAATGGTTAAGATGAAGTCAATGGCAATCTTGTAATTTTTTAGTTTATTTAATTCATTGTTTTAAAAGACAAGGGGCAATTTTGTCAATATATCGTGTTTTAAATCAATTAGATAACCGTCAGTCAAACCCAATCCCTAATTTCACGCGATTTTCCCTCTCTCTCTCCAAACCCAACTTCGAAACTCCAATCCCTACCAAAAATAACTACAATCATGGAAGAAGATAACTTTAGAAAGGATGGAGAGCACCGGATCAGTTGTCAGAAGCCGTTCGAAAGACCCCGTAGTCGCAGGTATTAATCATGCAGGGCACCAAGAACATGCTGTTAAAACACAGCGTCAAGAAACATCAAGAAAACACATCGTATTAATCTGCTTGCTGTTAAAACACAGCGTCAAGAAACATCAAGAAAACACATCGTGTTAATCTGCTTGCTGTTAAAACACAACTGTATGAATCTGAATGCTAAAACACAACTGTATGCATCTGCTTGCTGTTAAAACACAACTGTATGAATCTGCTTGCTGTTAAAACACAACTGTATGAATCTGAATAATAAAACACAGCTGTATGAATCTGCTTGCTGTTAAAACACATCACCAAGAACAAACTGTTAAAACACAGTACCAAGAACATGCTGATAGATTCCAGCAAGAAAACGAAGGAATGATTGATATTAAGTGAGATCAGAATTTGAAAACAAAAAATTCCGAAATTTATGGATAGTTAGTTATTGAAGATAATTTCCTAAAATAAAAATAGATTGTGAAAGTACATAAATGCCCTTTTAGATAAAATCCTTCAATGCCACATGTCGCGTTCTTATTGCTTCCTAGACTTTCTAGGAAAAACACACTTTCTACCCAACTCCTACTCTATATATATGGGGTATATAGGGTAGGGGAAGGTTTATTTGAGAAGAAAATTAAATTAAGAAGAAAAAGAACAAAGGGTATAAATGTAAAATATTAAATAGTTTTTCTCTAAACTCATTTATTATTATCTTTGATTAATTAATTAGTCATAAACACTATCATCTCCCACACTTAAATTTTTGCTTACATACATTAAAATTTATCCTAGACGTTTTAAAATTTATCCTACACGTATTAAAATTTATCCTACACAGCTTGTAATTCATCCTACACACCTCGTAATTTATGCTACACTTTAAATTATATATATATATATTTTTTTTTTGTAAAAATATGTTTTTTTTAAATAAGTTACAAATTTAATATAGTTAGCTATTAAAAAGGAATACTACCAATTAATGATTCACCTAAGTTTACCAATATACCCTTACACTAATATTAAATACAAAAATTAAATGAAGTAAAATAAAGCATTCTTATTGGTTGAAATTTCTTCTTTTTTATTCTTACAAAAAGTTTCTTCTCATTTGAACTCTCCACATATAAGGTAAGGTTTATTTGACAACCACCCTTATTGCGAGAACCGCCAGAACCAATGTGAACACAAAAAATACCTAAAAAAAATCCAAAAAACCCACAATTTTTTTAAATATTTTTCTAATAAAAATCGCTATATTTTGTTACAAAAAAATGTTTTTTTTTCGAGTAACAGTTATGGATACACATGTGCATATGTATCATTTCTTGGACAAATTCCATAATATATTACCAGTAGTAGAAAAATGCACTTTCATTTACACTACCATATGTAATACACTACTTTTTACATTACCAATATTAAAAATGCACATGTGCATATATATGTATCAACATGAAATAAGGTGTTTTGGTACAAAAAGTTTGTGATTTTCAATGATGAAGTAGGCACATATACATGTGTTTTGGTTAGTTATATCTAGTGGTTGATGGTTTGATTATATTTGTCACTTTAAGATGTAATATGTTGTTTGGATGGTATAAAGGGTGTTGATGTACATATAATAAAGTGAAATATTGGTAATAATATTGTATTATGGATGGTAAAAAGCAATGGTATTGTATTACGAATGGTAGGAGGTAATGGTAGTGTAGTATGGATGGTATGATAGATGAAAGAGAATGTGTATTCAAAGTGGTGTACTAAAACACATTATAACATGTTCATATATATAGATACACATGTGCATTTCTAGTGTTGTTAATGTTATAACAAGTTCATACATATAGATGCACATGTGCATTTCTGTTATTGTTAATGTAAAAAGTAGTGTATTATGAATGGTAGTGTAAATGAAAGTGCAATTGTCTGATATTTGTAATGAATTACCGAATTTGTCAAAGAAATGATATGAATGCACATGGATAATTGTTACTCGATTTTTTTTTTTTTGAAATTTTTTTATTATTGACGAAATATAGCGATTTTTCCTAAAAAAATAGTAAAAAAATTTTTTTTTTGGGTGTTTTTTAGAATTTTTAGGTATTTTTTGGTTGTGTTCACATTGGTTCTCGCGGTTCTCGCAATAAAGGGTGGTTCCTAACAGATCCTTCTCCTATATATATACATATATATATAAAGTATATCGTACATTACGGCTTAACGTACTTCACGCACGACAACGTGCGTGATTTGTTCTATAACATGCGTGATTAATGTTTTCAATATGCGTGATTATTGTGTTTCAACATGCGTGATTTTGGATTTTTGAGTTATAACGTGCGTGATTTTAAAATGAACGTGCGTAATTACCTGTCGTATGTGATGTACGTTAAGCTGTAATGTACGTTAACCTTCCTCTCTCTCTATATATATATATATATATATATATAGGGTCGGGATTTGGAGAAAACGGTGAAAAGTGTGAGAACAGTGAGAACGATTATGGATCGTCCGATCAAAACAATCCATGGACTAGATTGTGCGGTGGCGTTTTCGTAAATAACATCAATATTATTAGGTGGGACGCGCTTCATTAAGGGTAAAAGGGTCTTTTTACCCCTCATATTCAAAACGCCATCATATGATAAAACGCCATACAAAAAATAAAACGCCATTAAAAACAAAACGCCAAAAATTAAAAATAAAACGTGTTGAATATTACAGGAAGATGAAACAACACAAATAACTGAATTACAGTTATTAACATTTATTAGAAGAAATTCCCTCCTAAATTATGCGCCAAAAACATCATTATATAAACAAACGTAAAAACAAAGCTTCAATAATCACTTCAATCTATCCATTTTCTGCAAAAAAACATCTTTAACCAAAAAACGCCAAACTAAACAAAACCCCAAAAATGACAACAATCGTTTCGTGGAGATACACTCTGGGAATCAGGCGATACGTCATCCATTTTGACAACAGAAGGAGGGTGTATGTTAAGACGATCAGGGCTATTCTGAAGATGGAAGAAAAGATACATCAAATCCTATCCATTGGCATCGCTCTAGACAACGAATGCCATGAAACGCATATACTTATGAAAGCATTAACCAGCAAATTTGGACCAATCAAAGGAAATGTGAAGCCAGACCCTGTCATGACATCATGGCGTTTTGATGATGAAACAGACATGGTGACGATTACATACGACAGCGGAGAGCAGCAAGTCTACTGGCTAGAGAACATCATGAGAAAGCAGCGACTGAGTTTCATGGAAGAATTGCATAACGCCACCTGTACCAACCCAGAAATAGACTCAAAATTGGAGTTGATGCAAGACATGTTCAGGTGGAGGCTTCAAAATCTTCAGGAACAAGAAGCTGATGAAGGTGAATGTGATGACATGGATGAAGATCAAGACTCCGAGGAGGAAGAAGATGACACAAGTGATGGATACTATTCAGATAAAGTACATTCTGACGAAGGATTTTAATTTTTTTTTCCTCTTTTTTTTCTTCTATGTAATCTTTTTTTTTTAAGATAATTAAATGATATATTACTATCTTTATTAGCAAAACACCAAAATAATACTAAAAATGGTTAACCCTAACAAAACACCATAAATAACAAAAAATATTTTCCTCCTTACTATTTTATTTACTCTGTTATTGTATTGTGTCATGATGGTCTGCATAAAGGCCATTTAAAAAAACGTCAAACTTAGAAGATGGGACGTCTATAACCTATAAAACTGATAAAAGCTGATCAACACAGTAAATACAAAATACAGTAACTGAAAAGACAGTTACTTTATAACTATCATTTATTACAATAAAAAGTCTCGCCTAAACTACGCGCCAAAAAACTCCTATAAGAGAGGGGTCTATACACAATGAAATTAATCACACCCAGAAAAACACAAAAACGCCATATCCTCTAGAAACCACTACCTTTAAAACGTCACAAATGTCAAAGCTTTCACTGAAATGGATCCTTTTTCTAAGAGGGTTAACTCAATAATATTTTGCTGGATGAGATGAACAAATATTCAAGAAAAAGAGACTGATGACAGTGACATGCCATCATGTGAGCTTTCTTCTTGATGATTATAGGCATGGAAGAAAGGGTTCAACTAAAGTGTAAAATGCTATTTTGGACTCCATTATTACAAATAGCATCAAGCAAGAGTTGATCTTCAATGACATGCCGCCAAACAAGAATATCACACCAAAAAACAGAATGCCACTAAGCAGCTTCTTCTGAAAAAGACGGGGTTTATGTTGGAAAGTTGGCAACTAGCAAAACTATTAAAAAAAGGTTCAAAACGCCAAAACAAATTCAAGAAGATAGAGGCTGATGACAGTGAAGATTCGGAAGAGAAATTAGATTACAATTTTTTATTATTTTAGTTTTCATTTTATATTGTTTTGATATCAAGTTATATGTTGATTTGTTAACTAGTTCTCTATAAAAAAATAACATTATTATATAAAACGCCAAAAACTACAAACACCAAAAAGCTAGAAGTATGAAAACTGGGAGAACAGCTGCTGGCAAAACACCTTGTAAAGGGTATTAAACGCCAAAAAATTCACTAAACGCCAAAAAAAATTGGTCTTATTGTAATCTTATGAAAATATTAGAGACTCGTAGTGAATTATTATACAAAACGCCATAACGCCAAAAAAAATTAACCAGAAAACTCTATAACGCCAAAAAATTATATATGTGACACAAAAACAATTAATTCAACGCCAAAAAGTTTAAAAATACGATTAACGCCAAAAAAAACTTAGACGCCATAAAATATTATACCGCGTTGGGAAATAAAAAAAGAATGAAAAGAAAAAAAAGCCCCTCCGCCCTTCTCTATGACGCGGGACACGTGTTAGGCCAGGAAGCGTTCTCACCGTTCTCACACTTTTGAGCGTTTTCTCCTGAACCCGTTTCTCTCTCTCTCTCTCTATATATATAAGGAGGTTCATTTGAGAAGAGAATTTAATTGAGAAGAAAAAAAAAACAAATGGTACAACTATAAAATATTAAGTAGTTTTCTTTCGTCTCATTTATTACTATCTTTAAGTAATTAATTACTCATAAAGATTATCATTCTCTACACAATTTTTTTTGTCTACACACATAAAAAGTTATACTACACATTTCGATATTTTTCCTACACTTATTTAAATTTATCCTACACAACTCGTAATTTATCATACACACCTAAATTTGTCCTACACTCTAAATTATTATTTTTTGAAAAAATATATATTTTGAAAATAAGTTACAAAATTTAATGTAGTTAGCTATTAAAAAAAATACTAGAAAGTAATTATCTATATAAGTTTACAAATATACCCTTATATTAAAATTAAATACAAATATACCCTTATATACTCTAATGTTTGTAACCACTGGCTCCCAGCCCAGTGGCCAGCAACAATGAGGGTAAGAACTTGGGGCCATTGGCGCCGGTTCGAACCTGAGGAGCGCCCGAGTTTTCTATTACAGTGCATTTACTCCGGAGAGTGTCAGCTCTTGCGGAGGGTGCAACTCCTGTCATATGGGCAGGGGGCTGGAAATTTTCTCGGGGGACGCCAGCCAAACTCTAATGCACCAAGCGTGGGCCCGGTTAAGACAACATAGTCTTGGTTGCGGGAGTGAGGTATTGGTAAGCTACCGAATTATAGGTAGTGAGCGGCCTTGCCGTCTGTTGTGAAAGTCGCCGTCCAAAAAAAAATATACTCTAATGTTTGTAAATGAGTATCCTTTGTTCTTCTTGTTCATGTGGTTTAGTTTAAAGATCAAGGCGAGACAATGATAATTCATTTCAACTTTTTATTTCGAAATTGATCAAGGAGGTGAAGGTAATGAGTTTTTTATGGGTCAAACACCGGTCCAAGTTCTCGATTCTCACATGGGAGCAGTGGCGAAGCTTTGATATTGTGTGTATGGACTGATTTGTTTTATGTTTTGTGGGGATCTGTTTTTTCTGTTTGTTGTATGGTGTATTTGGGCTAGTTACAGGCTAGCTTTTGGTTTCATAATAAATGGTTTTAGTTGATCGTTCAAAAAATAATAATGCATTGCAACATTGTTAATATTCCCAATAAAAACCACCAGACATCATTTTCAATCCATATTGTATCTATCAAAAGTTATTGATTTACCAGTGTTCGTATAATGTGTTCATAAGGTAAATTGTAATAAGATCAATACATATATTTTTCAGGGTTAATATTAACAATTATCGAGTTATCATGACCACTATTGCCTTTTAATTATATAAAAAAAGTGTATCGTATGATATGGCTTAACGTACGAAGCGTAAGCAATATCAAATTCGCACGTTATGTTAAAAAACTGAAAATCGCATGTTCAAAATAAAATGAAAATTGCATGTTTATAAAAAAAACCAAACTTCGCATGTTAGTAAGAAAAAACAAAATTTGAATGATGTTAAAAAAAAAATACCAAAATCGCATGTTATAAACCAATTTTCGCATGTTGATACTGAATCTCGTACGCTTCGTACGTTAAGTCATGCTGTACAATAACCGGCCTCTAATTATATATTATATATTATATATTATATATTACTATAATTTACAACAATTTTGTGCAATTGAGGCTGTACATTAGGCAGTCATAGGTTGTACAGTGGGTTTGTGTAAATCCTTGGGTTGTATATGCTTTTGTATGTTGTACCAAGCCTTCTAATTCCATTCCTCCAACTTCACGTCTTCCATGTTTATCTCCAGTCTCGAATCCTTGAATCGTTCCATTCTCCTACCACTTTCTCCTTCCTCAAAAGTGATTCTTCGAACCGCGTCGGGTGGACGTCAGATGAGATGAACAAGGAAGAAATCAGCCTTCTCCGATGGCTTATTCGTCCGTCCGGCGGTTATTGACGATGGTGATCGGTCATAGCCAGCCAGGTGTATTTCGTCTCCTTTCCTTGCTTTTTTGCTTTTCTTTTGTTTTCAGCATCAAAGTTTCAGTTTTCTAGTATTACAAAGAGATTCATGTTTAGTAATTGTTGATATACTGTGGAATTTTTATGTAATTATGTTGTGTAACGAGTTTTGTTTTGTTCGGTTGCTGGATAGAGATTTAATGTGAGTTGTTTATACGTATGATTTGTAGAGGGTATTATGAATTTATTGTTGAATCTATTGCAGTTCCAACGCTTGTACGACATCTTGAGGCCGTTTTAATATTCGATAACCAATAGTTATATTGGGCTTTGGATTTTTTAGATTGCAGGCGTACTAGAATTTAGAACCTGAACAACACCTGTCTGGTTAAAATTAAGCTTTTATCGGTTTATAATCCATTTTTTTTCCAGCCAAACCAAATATTTCGTTGATACGAGAATTCAATACAGCTGGATTCTGTAGCAAAAATAGAGTTGTAAGTTTTTCTTGTAGTGTTAGTTATTTATTATTGCTTTGATGGTTGTTGATGACATTGGATACTATACTACTGTGTGTTATGATTATTGTATACTTTATAAAGATGTGTTAAAATATGTGTACTCAAATAAGGGTAATAATATCCATGTCCTATTTTGCTTTTAGAGATATTGACAAATTAGCGATTTATATGCAAAATTAGTGTAGAAGGAATATTAGCTTAACCAATTTGTTATGGGGGTTTGAAGGGGCAGTGGAGATTGGAATGGCAGACAAATGGGCTTATATCTCAACTTATTAGGGGTGCTAAATGGGTCATGTTCGTGGGTTGGTGGGTCTAACCCGAACCTTTGAAATTTGTACACGAACCCTAACACGACCCAACCCAAAAATTGTGTAAGACACATGAACCAAACACGACACAAATGTTAGTGGATTGACCTGAACACGACCCGTTACAGAAAATGTTATTGAAGACTTTGTAACGCCCTGCTTTTTCGTACTTTTCTTAATTAGAAAGCGTGTCTTGTAGTTCTATTTTTGGAAGCTTGTATTCCTTGTAATCGTCTTTCGTTGTACTGTTGTAAATTCTGAGACTTTGATCGTAATAAAATTCGTGATTTCATACCAATTTGTACTTTACATATTTGTGCATGCTTACACGTATTAATTCATTATACATGTGATACATTATTCATGATTCTTGAAAACGTGTAATAAGCTTGCAAATACGTGACTTACATACATGACTTATACGCTTTTCCCGCATGATTATACATCCTTGAACGTTTACAATATTTAATCATAACTCATATACTTGTCCTTATGTCTAAATTACATAAAACCACCATATATTATGTGTTTCATACCTAAAACACATTAAATCATATCAAGTACAAACTATAGGGACTAAAACTGCCAACATCAAAACTTCGTTTCCGGAACTTCAACCTGTCGCGCTGCACGACGGGGACATCCCCTCTCGGTCGCGGCACGTGAGCACCGGGAATCCGTAGAAAGTTTTGATCTGATCTTGCATTTGTCAATTATGTGTTTCTTATGGTTGCAACTACCCCTTTAATTACACTTAACTCTAACCCTAAAGCTCAACTATAAAACCCACCTCATTTCCACTTTGCAAACACTTGAATCTCACTCAAAACACTCCCAAATAGCATCAAAATCTCATATTATAAGCATAAAGTTCAAGACTTTCCAAGTGAATTCTAGCTCACTTCCTTTGCTCTTTTCTACTCTTTTCTTTCTTCTTAACATTTGGAACACCTCTAGGAGTGCTTCCGTAGGTTTTCCATGGAAAACCAACATGGAAAATCACCATATTTGAGGTCAAAAGTGTATGAAACTTTCTATTTTGGAATAAAATTTCTTTAAACATATGTTTTCTTCAAACAAACTTATGTTCTTATGCTCCTAATCAAGTCCATGATAGTGAACCTAGCCAAGGTTGTTTCACACAAATTCGGAGGTGTTATTTGCCTCTAAACTTTCTGTTTTGTAAGGGTTTTTAACCCACACGTGTTGTAACCTTCCAAGCTTGTTCTTGAAACAAGACTTGTGTTAGGTATGAGTGTGATTATTTGGAAGCCTTGGCTATCCTACCTTCAATCCACCGCCTCACTTGATGATTTGTCCCTTGGGTAGTATGTATATTTCATTTCCATTTCATTTCATTCATGACCATCCGAGTTGTCCGTGTGACAACTTGTGCATTGGTGAATCTTACGAAAGAGGTTAAAGGAAGGTTATCCTCCTACCTCCATGCATGACTTCTATGAAATTCTATGATATACATGTTGGACTTACTAATGCTAGAAAATATATATTAAATATAAATACATAACCGAACCCTTGGTAATAATCAAGTGATTATTTGTCATAGTAGTAAGTTATATTGTCCAAGACTTAAAACTCTCGTTACGATTCTAATGGGCATCTTAACCCATGAAATCACATTAATCCATACGGGATTCATAGTGTCAAAAACGAGTGTTTAAGTCTAGATGATTACTTTCCCATATACAAACTTTTGTGTAATTTAAATTCCGAATCCAAATCCTCCGTTATCATCCGAATACTCACACACCTATGTTTCCTTGTGTAGGAGAACTCGGTGTGCCATCTCCAAACCAACAACTCTTCACGGATCAACAAGTGGAAGCTTGCAAAACCCTGAGTACACTTGACCCATTTCCTTTTTAAACATTTTGGGTTGTAACATGTTAATGTACAAAACACACAAAACACACACAAACATACTTTATATTCTCAATCTGTTATACATGCTACTTGTTATACTTAGGTTCATGCTAGATTCATACTTTGCTACTTGTCATTAACTTAGCTAGCCCGAACTTAACATATATAGCTCTATCGGAGTAGCACGCCGCCCGTCGGGTTATTGTTAAGCTTTTTATTCATAAATTGTCTCGTTACTTTTGTGGCGAGGGACACTTAATTCTTGTGGACACTTGGGTTTAACATTTAGTATTGCATGCTAGTTTACCTTGTATATAATTGCCATGTGGATTCGAGTAAATTCTTTTATACTTATGCTATATATTTACAAACTTATGTACTCGCCAATGCTTTTGCGTTAAACCATATTTTTAACATGTTACAGGTTGATGATGATGTGCATGACGAATCTAGTTGGGACGACATAAAAACGCACAAGCAATACTAGATTTGGATATTTTGTTATGTTGTACTCGTCTTTTAATGGTTGTAATTTGAATTTCCTTGTAATGTATTTGACAATTTATGATATGCAATGAAATCATTTTTGAACTTAATTATTGTCGCAAATAGTGTTATGTGTGATAAGCAATCTATTTCGTCTCTCTCCGATGATTCCGCCATCGGTTGGGGTGTGACAGATTGGTATCAGAGCCATAACTATAGGGAATTAGGTAGAATTGCGATGTTCGACCTAGTCTATAGTAGGTACCATGCTTTTGACCATTCTTGTTATTTGTTAAAAATGTTAATTCTTCCTATTTGCTCCTTTGTCTTCTTTTTTACACAATACACTTGAAGACTTGAAGACACTCGTAATACAAACGAGACGAGCTTACCAAAATAGGCGTGAAACCTACAATTTGATAAACGAATCTCATTCCGCTAATTTTATTTTGCACGAAATTTCACCATCAAGTTAGGAGTGAAATCCACATCTTGATGGTAAATTTCAATTCGAATTCTAGTGGACACTCGTCAAAGTGTCAAAATTATTTTTGACCCGATGAGTACCAACCACACTTAGGGTACGAAATCGTCAAGTTAGGGGTGAAACCCACATCTTGTCGATTAAGTCCCATTCCTCGATTTTCAATCCCGCCAAAGTTTCGATGGTTTCAATCGCTTAGGGACATGTAGTAACTGGAAGGGTAAGATATCGTTAATCGCTTCTTAACGAGAGTATCTTATCTATAGGCCAAAGCACGTTTCCATAATCAGAAAGGACTTTCGATTCACTTTGGAATAGTCGACGTTTCTAAACCCAAAACAATCCAATGTTTTATTGAGCCTCTCTTTTATGTTAATTCAATTTATATGTGATTTCATACTTGTTACCTCGTTCATTTCAAAACCGACAGACGATTCACACGTCTCTCGTAATAAAAAACAATAATAATAATCCTCGTGAACAAACTAAATTTATACTCTTTTACGCATTCATACGTGATTATGTTTGTTGAATACATGCAATTTATGTGAAACCATACGTGATACGTGAACACTTACATGCTTATACATGCAAAACTTATTTAAAATTATGATCAAGTCTCATCCTTTCTTCCTCTTTCAAATCTCTAGATGTCTTCCCCAAACTCTGGCAAGAAGTCGAAGAAGTCACGCTCAGGTTCGAAGAAGAACTCCATCGACACCAACTCCATCTCCAAACAAGAGCTAGTGTGTCTTATCGCTGAACAAATGGACGAGCAAATGGCCCGAGTCATACTTGACATCGTAAGCAAGATCCAACCCTCCACTGAACATGCCTCTATTGACTAAAAGGTGGAAACGCCTAAGGCACCGTTCCTGTTTAAGCAATTCATGGCCTATAAACTGATGGAGTTCACGGGCAAAGATGGTGCCACTGCCTTCCTAACCTGGTTTGATGCTATCGAGCTTACCTTCCTCCTGTCCTGAAAACCTGTGCACCCTGAACGCTACAGGGGTATTCCGCTCGAGAGCTCTCGAGTGGTGGACCTCTGAGCTTAACACGAGAGGAAACGATGCAGCCCACGCCTTACCCTGGGTTGAACTGAAGACAATTATGAGGGATGAGTTCTGTCCTCCCCACGAACTTAGGAAACTGGAACATGAGTTTTGGAATCTTAAGCAAGTCGGGGATGACAACGATGGTCTCACCGCTCGTTTCAAGCAACTCAGCATCCTTTGCCCTGGTCAGGTCGATAATGTCGACAAGGCCATTACCAAATACATCCACTGCCCTCCTACCTCCTTCATGAACCTCGTGGATTCCGCTTCTCCAAAGGCTCTTGAGGATACCTTTTGTTTGGGTTCTCGCCTTAACAACAACTGCGTCATTCGTAGGAATTCTGAAAAGACTCCATCGAAGAGCGCACACCAAGCTACCACCGATACCACCACCGTTGAACCCTCACCCTCCCAACCTTCCAAAAAAAACAAGAACAAGAAGCGGAAGGCTTCTAGTTAGAACTGTGCGGTTGTTACTCCGCAAAACCCGATACCCTTACAATCAGTTCTCGCTACCTCAAACCTTGAGCCCCAAAAGAGAAACTACACTGGGCCATGGCCCAAGTGTAACCAATGCTCTTACCACCATCCCGCGAACACCCCGTGTCGCAAATGCGCAACCTGTGGCAGGTTTGGGCATTTCACCGATCGATGTCGCCTTAATCTAAAACCCACCCAAGACCAGGCTATCGTTGCAAACCCTGCCCCGAACCAAGCTCAACCCCAAGTCGCTCTTGTGTGAGCATGTTTCAAGTGTGGCGATCTTAATCATCTTGCCAACATTTGCCCCCAACGCAATCAACCTCAGCAACCACCACAATAGCAGCAGCCTCAACACCAAGCTCGAGGCAGAGCTTTCGTCATCACTGCCGCTCAAGCACAAAATGCGAACGATGTTATAACTGGTACGTTTCTTGTCAACCAAGTCTATACTTCTTTTCTTTTTGATACTAGTGCAGATAAAAGTTTTGTATCTGTAGAATTCGAACCTATGCTTAAGTGTAAACACTCTAAGTTACCAAGATCATTCGCTGTTGAAGTCGCAAATGGTAAATCCGTCATTGTAGATTCCGTTCTTTTTAAGTGTTCCTTGAATCTCAACGATCATACGTTTCGAATTGACCTCATACCTATGCAAATTGGTAGTTTCGACGTCATAGTAGGTATGGACTGGCTTAGGTGAGTTCGTACTGAAGTTGTTTGTCCGACAAGTTCATTCGTCTTCCTCTTCCCAATGGTGATTCTCTACACGTCTATGGCGAGAAACCTTCTCAAGGTCTCAAACTTATGTCGTGTACTCGAGCGAACAAGTTCTTGCGCAAGGGTACCTTCGCCTTTCTTGCCCAAATTATGGAAAAGAAGGATAAGGGCTCGAGCATGAGCGATGTTCCTGTTGTACATGATTTTCCCGATGATCTTCCTGGTCTACCTCCTGCTCGTTCGGTTGACTTTCGTATCGATTTAGTGCTTGGCGCTGCGCCTGTTGCTAAGACTCCTTATCGTCTAGCACCCTCTGATATGTAAGAGTTTTCAAGCCAACTTCAAGAGCTTCTTGATAAAGGCTTTATACGCCCTAGTACTTCTCCTTGGGGCGCTCCCGTTCTATTCGTCTAGAAGAAAGATGGATCATTCCAAATGTGTATTGACTATCGTGAGCTCAACAAGCTTACTTTAAAAAAACGATACCCTCTTCCTCGTATTGACGATCTCTTCGATCAACTACAAGGCGCGACTTGCTTTTCCAAGATCGATCTCCATTTTGGTTATCATCAACTTCGAGTCCTCGAAGAAGATATACCCAAAACCGCTTTCCGTACGCGTTATGGTCATTATGAGTTCATTGTCATGCCCTTTGGTTTGACCAATGCACCTGCAGTTTTCATGGATTTGATGAACCGCGTGTGCAAAGCGTACTTAGACCGTTTCGTGATCGTCTTCATCGATGATATCCTCATCTACTCCAAGACTCAAGAAGAGCATGAGCAACACTTGCATCTTATTCTTCAAATTCTACGCGCTGAACGTCTTTAAGCCAAATTCTCCAAGTGTGAATTTTGGTTAAAAGAGGTTCAATTTCTTGGCCATACCGTCAACGAACTTGGTATTCACGTTGACCTTGCAAAAATAGAAGCCGTGAAGAACTGGATTGCACCTAAGTCTCATTCTGAGATTCGTTCGTTTCTTGGTCTAGCTGGTTATTATCGTCGTTTCATTTCGAACTTCTCGAAAATCGCCGTTCCTCTTACCTACTTGGCTCAAAAAGATAAACCTTTTGTTTGGGGTCTTGAACTAGAGGAGTCTTTCCAAACGCTCAAGGATAAACTTTGCAATGCTCCTATCCTCGTGCTTCCCGATGGTAACGACGACTTCGTCGTGTATTGCGATGCTTCAAACCTTGGCCTTGGTTGTGTCCTTGTGCAACGAGACAAGGTTATCGCTTACGTGTTGAGTCAACTCAAAATACATGAGAAGAACTACACTACACACAACCTTGAACTTGGTGCAGTTGTTTTTGCCTTGAAGATTTGGCGACACTACCTTTATGTTACTAAGTGTGTGGTCTTCACCGACCATAAGAGCCTTCAACACATATTCAACCAAAAGGAACCGAGCATGCATCAATGTCGTTGGGTAGAGTTGTTAAACGACTACGACTGCGAAATTCGCTACCATCCAGGTAAGGCGAATGTAGTGGCCGACGCACTTAGTCGTAAAACTCATGTCAAGGGTATTCGTTGTCTCCAACTCGTTAATGATCTTCAAAACCGCATTCGCGAAGCTCAATACACATTTGTTAACGAGGGTAACCTCTATAACGAGATGCAATGTGGTGCTGAAGAGAGTCTTCCGATGGTATTCTATATCATCTCAATCGTATCTGGTTTCCTAATCATGATGACCTTCGAGACTTTCTAATGAATGAGGCATACAAATCGAGATATTTTATTCACCCTGGTGCTGATAAGATGTACCACGATATGCGTACGTCCTATTGGTGGCCTGGAATGAAGAAAGATATTGCCACATTCGTTTCGAAATGCCTCACTTGTTCAAAGGTTAAAGCCGAACACCAACGTCCCTCTGGCTTGCTCGAATAACCAGAAATTCCTGTCTAGAAATGGGAGAGCATTGCGATAGACTTTATCACCAAGCTACCTCATACTTCTTTTGATCATGACAGTATTTGGGTGATCATTGACCGATTGACCAAATCCGCTCACTTTCTCCCCATTCATGAAGATTACAAAGTCGAGAGATTGGCTCGTATCTACACGGATTAAATCATTTGTCATCATGGTATCCCCATTGACATCATCTCTGATCGTGATAGTCGTTTTACGTCTCGTCTTTGGCAAACTTGTCAATCCGCTATGGGTACTCTTCTCAACCTTAGCACCACTTTTCATCCTCAGAATGATGGACAAACCGAGCGTACTATCCAAACTCTAGAGGATATGCTTCGTTCATGCATAATCGATTTTGGTGGCAACTGGGATATGCACTTGCCTTTGATTGAATTCTCGTACAATAACAGTTATCACGCGAGTATTCAAATGGCACCTTTCGAGGCATTGTAAGGTCGTAAGTGTCGTTCTCCTATTTGTTGGCACGAGATCGGAGAAGCTCAAATCACCTGTCCCGAGCTTATACAAGAGACGACGGACAAGATTTTACATGTTCGAGACAACTTGCTGAAAGCCAGAAGCCGAAAAAAGAGTTACGCTGACAAGCATCGCAAACCTTTGGAATTCGAAGCAAGTGACTTTGTACTTCTCAAGGTATCCCCTTGGAAGGGCGTAGTTCGTTTTGGTAAGAAAGGGAGACTCACACCTCGCTACGTAGGTCCTTTCAAAATTCTCGAAAGGATTGGCAAGGTAGCGTATCGACTGGACCTACCTGAAGAACTCAACAACGTTCATCCTGTCTTCCACGTCTCAAACTTGAAGAAATGTCTAGCTGAAGAAGGACTTCAAGTTCCACTCGCAAATCTTCAAATCAACGAGACTTTACACTTCGTGGAGAAACCTATAGAGATCATGGACCGAGGAGTCAAGAAATTGAGGCGCAGTCGGATTCCTATCATCAAGGTTCGACGGGAAGGAAAACGTGACGCTGAGTTTACTTGGGAACTCGAAAGTGATATGAAGACTAAGTATTCGCATCTGTTCGTTGCATCTTCCTAAATTTTAGGACGAAATTTCCTAAAGGAGGGGAGATTGTAACGCCCTGCTTTTTCGTACTTCCCTTAATTAGAAAGCGTAACTTGTAGTTCTATTTTTAGAAGCTTGTATTCCTTGTAATCATCTTTCGTTGTACCATTGTAAATTCCGAGACTTTGATCGTAATAAACGTTATTTCATAACAATTTGTACTTTACATATTCGTGCATGCTTATACGTATTAATTCATTATACATGTGATACATTATTCATGATTCTTGAAAACGTGTAATAAACTTTCAAATACGTGACTTACAAACATGACTTATACGTTTTCCCGCATGATTATACATCCTTGAACGTTTACAATACTTAATCATAACTCATATACTTGTCCTTATGTCTAAATAACATAAAACCACCTTACATTATACATTTCATACCTAAAACACATTAAATCATATCAAGTACAAACTATAGGGACTAAAACTGCCAACATCAAAACCTCATTTCTGGAACTTCAGCTCGTCGCGCTACGCGACGAGAACACCCCCTCCCAGTCGCGGCACGCGAGCACCGGGAATCCGCAGAAAGTTTTGATCTGATCTTGCATTGGTCAATTATGTGTTTCTTATGGTTGCAACTACCCCTTTAATTACACTTAACTCTAACCCTAAAGCTCAACTATAAAACCCACCTCATTTCCACTTTGCAAACACTTCAATCTTACTCAAAACACTCCCAAATAGCATCAAAATCTCAGATTATAAGCTGAAAGTTCAAGACTTTCCAAGTGAGTTCTAGCTCACTT
Source organism: Helianthus tuberosus (assembly GCA_030545235.1). Lineage (NCBI taxonomy): Eukaryota > Viridiplantae > Streptophyta > Magnoliopsida > Asterales > Asteraceae > Helianthus > Helianthus tuberosus. Next base: position 30,511 of record JARYGA010040366.1, read on the forward strand.
CCTTTGCTCTTTTCTACTCTTTTCTTTCTTCTTAACATTTGGAACACCTCTAGGAGTGTTTCCATAGGTTTTCCATGGAAAGCCAAGATGGAACATCACCATATTTGAGGTGAAAAGTGTAAGAAACTTTCTGTTTTGGAATAAACTTTCTTTAAACTTATGTTTTCTTCAAACAAACTTGTGTTCTTATGCTACTAATCAAGTCCATGATTAGTGAACCTAACCAAGGTTGTTTCACACAAATTCGGAGGTGTTATTTGCCTCCAAAATTTCTGTTTTGTAATGGTTTTTAACTCACAAGTGTTGTAACCTTCCAAGCTTGTTCTTGAAACAAGACTTGTGTTTAGTATGAGTGTGATTATTTGGAAGCCTTGGCTATCATACCTTCAATCCACCGCCTCACTTGATGATTTTTCCCTTGAGTAGTATGTACATTTCGTTTCATTCATGACCATCCGAGTTTTCCTTGTGACAACTTGTGCATTAGTGAATCTTACGAAAGAGGTTAAAGGAAGGTTATCCTCCTACCTCCATGCATGACTTCTATGAAATTCTATGATATACATGTTGGACTTACTAATGCTATAAAATATATATTAAATATCAATACACTTTGGGTTGTTACATGTTAATATACAAAATACACAAAACACACACAAACATACTTTATATTCTCAATCCGTTATACATGCTACTTGTTATACTTGGGTTCATGCTAGATTCATACTTTGCTACTTGTCATTAACTTAGCTAGCCCGAACTTAACATATATCGCGCTATAGGAGTAGCACGCCGCCCGCCGGGGTGTTGTTAAGCTTTTTATTCATAAATAGTCTCGTTACTTTTGTGGCGAGGGACACTTAATTCTTGTGGACACTTGGGGTTTGACATTTAGTATTGCATGCTAGTTTACCTTGCATACAATTGCCATGTGGATTCGAGTAAATTCTTTTATACTTATGCTATATATTTACAAACTTGTGTACTCGCCAATGCTTTTGCGTTGAACCATATTTTTAACATGTTATAGGTTGATGATGATGTGTATGAAGAATCTAGTAGGGACGACATAGAAACGCACAAGAAATACTAGATTTGGATATTTTGTTATGTTGAACTTGTTGTACTTTTCTTTTAATTGTTGTAATTTGAATTTCCTTGTAATGTATTTGACAATTTATGATATGCAATTAAATCGTTTTTGAACTTAATTATTGTCGCAAATAGTGTTATGTGTGATGAGCAATCTATTTCGTCTCTCTCCGATGATTCCGCCATCGGTTGGGGTGTGACAAACTTAACATCTATATCCTCAGATTGTTATCACATAACACCTAAAATAATTTACAATTTGAATTTATAAAGTGTGTGAATCCCCTTTTCAAAATACAAGCAGATTTGTGCACATGAAAGTTCTTCCTTTGATCATGTAATTTGATATCATGTTTTGTCAGGTTCTATAAGTTTTATATGCAAGATCATTAAAGTTACTAGAAAACACTACCTGCTTCTCTTCCTTACGTTTATTTTTTACACGATATAATTGTGTATTTGGAGTTTGAAAATAGTATTTTAAGCTTTTATATTGTCTATATATCTTTTCAACATCTATATCCTCATGTATGTTTTATTTTCAGACTTGGGAGTTATTCTCTTAGGTGTAGGTGTTGTACCACAGACCTTTGCTTTGCCACATTGCTTTGTTTGTTATGTGTAAATGCCAAACCCAATCTTTCAACTGTTGGTTGTGTAGTTGCGATGTTGAACTCTGCGTTGGCTGTGGGTATACAAATATGTATCATATGAGGTTGTGATTTAAGATTGGGATGACGTTTAAAGCTTGGCATGGAAATTTTGATGGATGGCGGGTTAGAGAATAATAGAACCAAATATTGGTTGCACTCGAATATTTAGATTAGAGCACTTTATCTTGTGGTATATTGGATTAGAGGATGTAGTTATTGATGCTCTCAATTGTAGAGGTTGGAGAACAATACAACCAAATCGCAATAGAGTTACTTACATTCCTATGCCAAATTTGAATTCTGGTTGTCATATAATAAAACAAATCGCTATCGATTTACCTAAGATTCTACGCCGTGCTTTTACGCCGCCGCAAAGCGCGGCGGGTAAAAACTAGTTGATAATAAAATGCAACATTGATGAATATTGTAAAATCTAGCCGGTTTCTTTCATGCATCACTTAATTTTTCTTTATTTTTTAAGAGTAAATTACAAGTTTTGTCCTTTATGCTTGTACCAAATTTCAGGCGGTGTCCTTTAGCGCAAAACTTGACGAGTTTTATACTTAATGTTTCAAAATCTTGCACAGTATGTCATTTGAGCCTAACTTAGTTAATTTTTCTTGTTGAATCTGGTCACACAAGGGTATCTTAATATTTTTACCTATTTATTATAGTTAGTTATACAAAAAACACTTTTTAAAAATTATTTTACACATTTAAAAGCTAGCTCAATACTTCCCCAGATCCACAGAAACCTCCTTATCACTCCATTACCTTCACATTCAGGGGGTGTTTGGCTAAGCTTATTTAACTCAAAAAGGACTTTTTGTTAAAAGGACTTATTGACTTATAAGTTTTTGAAAAAGGAGTTTTTAAAAAAGTGTTTGGATTAGCTTATGTGGTGGGAAAAACCAATAAGTCAATAAGTTATTTTTTAAAACATGTTTGGTTTAGCTTATTCATGTAAAATGACTAAGGAGCTTCAAAAAGCCACCATGTTCTATGAAAAGTTATAAGGAGTTTCAAAAAGTCATAATGTTTTAAGTTTTCAAAACTGTCTTTTCCTCTCTATATAAGAAGTCATTTTAAAAAGTCCTTTTGAGTTTGCCAAACACTTTTTCTCCTTATTCACTTTTTATAAAAGTCAATAATTATAAGGAGTGTGGAAAAGTTTAGCCAAACACCCCCTCAAACCTGCAACAAAATCTAGATTCTCACATCTTCACGTTCACTTTCCTACATCTCACCTAAACAACCCTAAAACACAACCGTTCAACAAAATCACTTTTAGGATCTCTAAAGTCTAATAAGCTAATACACTGTACCCGTCATTGAATGAAATCCCCCAAATCTCTATATCTGCACATATAGAAAAAACCCTAACAAAAACAAAATCTCTTACCTGATCGCCACACATGACTGTTATTCTTCTTCACAACCTGGGTTTTAAAAAGCGCGCCTGAGGCACACCTAGGCACGAGGTGCATCAAGGCGCAAGCCTTGGCACCTTAGGTAGCCTGAGGCGCACTTTTTACAAAAAACCCCAAAAAAGCGCAACTTTTGAAGGTTTTTCAGGACTGAGGCGCGCGCCTCATGTACATAGGGTGTTTTTATACTGTTTTTAAGTATCAAATTGCTGTACAATAGGTTTTTTGGCTTGTATTTATAGGTAAAATTATATATAAACCTTATTTATAGCTATACTATGAATAAGGGATGCTAAAAACCTATGGGATATATATATAGGGGACCGCAAAAATGAAAACCACCTCCAGTTGTAAGAACTGAGAGAACCACTTTCTAGCCTTTAGATCAAGAAGATGAATGGATGAGATTGAAAGTAACTAAAATTAATATTAAATATATTTTGTCTTATTATGTCTTTAATATTTTAATTCAAAAGGGTAGTATAGTAAAATTACTCTATTTTGTCTTTTTGTCTTTATTATTTTTTTATTACTTTTTTGTTTTATTATATTACTTTTTATTTTTTAAAAATATTTTTTTTATTAAAAGCATTTTTTGAATTTAGATTTTTTTAACCAAGCAAATTTTTTTGCACGCCGGTTTTTGGCGTCCCGTTTTACCGCGACGTTTTTTTACGTCCCGTTTTTTTCGCGGCGTTTTTAAGCGCCGCATACACGCCTCTTGTTTTTTACGCGCCGTTTTTTCAAGCGTACTTTTTTACACGTTTTTTAACGCGCCGTTTTTTACACGTTTTTTTACACGCCGTTTGTTACATGTTTTTTTTACACGTCGTTTTAACGCGCCGTTTTTTTCACGTTTTTTGACGTGCTATTTTTTACACTTTTTACGTTTTACGTTAAACTTTTTAAACTTTTTACGTTTTAAGTTTTACGTAAATATTTTTACGTTTTACGTTAAAATTTTTACGTGTTACGTTTTACGTAAAACTTTTTACGTTTTACGCAAAACTTTTTACGTTTTACGCAAAACGTTTTACGTTTTACGCAAAACTTTTTATGTTTTACGTTAAAATTTTTACGATTTACGTTTTATGTAAAACTTTTTACGTTTTACGTTAAAACGAACGCACCCATAAATCGCAAACTTGGTAGGTGTCTCAGATAGATTGTTATCATCATCGACTGGGTGGAAAAAATTAAAAAAGCAACAACATCAAAACAATGTGTATCTCGAAAAGAAAAAAACACGGTTTGGCTCAGATTTTCCGATAATCAGAGGCTGCAAAGTGGGGTTGCACGTTCAAAAACCTACCCTCCACCATCCTTGTCGCGCCATCGTCATCAAAATATGCGTTTTTTTTTACATCATCACTGCCAAGAACGATCGTCAATATCAATTGTCGGCAAAAAAAGTTTCAGTCGGCACAACGGGCACCACCGGCACCAGC
>JARYGA010040367.1:0-42449 GCA_030545235.1 Helianthus tuberosus
GTCATAGATAAATTTTAATTCTATTAATCTTTGTAGAGCATTTTATTTTTACTAATTTTAGCATCAACAGTTGTTAGAGTTGATATCTGCTATTGTAAAGGTCTGTTAAAATTAAATTTTGCCAAAAGAGAAGAACTGCTTGGAATCATCGTATGTTGATGATTAAAACATTATTATGTCTTTAGAACATCAAAAGTCCATTCTTAAAAAATAGCTATTTTTAAAAAATTTGTCAAAAATGTTTAAAAGTCTGTTGAAAACAACTATTTTTAAAACATCAGTTTGGCTAAAGATTCATCCACTACTGAAAGGTATTGTCTGTTCTCATAATTTCTGTTTTATGTAACGAATGTTGAGTTGCTACTGTTGCCAACATCTGTTATTGCCAACAACAGTTTCCAAAGAATTGTCAACCATTAACACAACAGAAGTTATGGACATCTGTTATTGCCCAACAGATCTTTGTATAATGTCTTCAGAACATCAAAACTCCATTCTTAAAGAATAGCTATTTTTTTAAATATTTTTAAAAACTCTTAAAAGTTTGTGGAAAACAACTGTTGGGCAAATGTCTGTTTTGCTCTAAAAATTGCGGTGACATAAGAAAAGCTGATGTGTGTAACACCTGTGCCTCCACGGCCATCAAACAAATACCAAACCAATGAAATATTGTATTTCATACTTGGAATTTGTATAAATATGTGTATCATTTGCACATATCAATTTTTGTTCAATTCCAAACTCTAAATCGCTTTCTGAAAGGTTATACGCACACTGATGCGTAAATATAACCAGTTTAATGCAACAAACACTCCGGAATAGTGACATAGGCTTAACATACCTTAAATAACCTTTACATAACTTAGAAATAAGTTTTTAAGGCTTTGGTATGGCAAAAATCAAGTTAAATCACTTACAGGGACTAAAGTTGACAAAATGCGAAAGTATGCCAATTTGAACTGTAACAAACATTCTGGAACATGACCATAAGTTAAACACACCTTAAATATCCTTTATATAGCTTAGAAATAGGCTTTGAGGGGTTCAGTGTGCTAAAATAAACTTTTGGCTCATTCAGGGACTAAAAGTGTCAAAAAGTGCACAAGTTTGCATTTTCGCGCATAACTTACGTTCTAAATACATCCGGACATCCAAAAATTTATGTAAACACTAAAATATTTTATTTTAGTGTTCGGCATAAGAAAAATCCATTCGTCACGTCATTTGGATAGTTTTTCGCACTTGTGCGCATTCCGTCGTAATTAAGCGAACATCGCGTTCGTACGACCAAACAAACCAACATCCGACATATTTCTGAGCATGTTTCATGTCCACAATGTTTAGGCAACATTTTAGGGCATTAAAGTTGGCTTTACGGGCCTTAGAAGTGTCGGGAATGGCCTTAAACACATGCAGGGACTGAAACTGTAATTTCTGAAACTTATTTCTGATCTGCAATTCCCAGGCGGCCCGCCTGAGTTTATATACATCCTGAAGCGGGCCGCGTCCGACTTCCTGACCAGATTAACTGCATTTAACAACAGTTTGCAGCTGTTTAATCCTCCACCACACATTCACACATGCTTAGTCAGCTGATAAGGATCAATTTTAGCCACCATAAGGTTCCGACACTTGTACGGATGCGATTAAAGCACGGTTTCCATGAAACGATCTTAACGGTGGACCGAACACTATAAATACCCCATGCCCCCCATTGCTTAAACCACTAGAATTTTGATTTGAGAAACTCTAAGTTGAAACCATTGTTTCATACCTGAGATTCTTGAATCGAGATTAGTATTCGGGGACCCTTCGTAAGTATTCTTTCGTTCTTTTCTTTATTTTATTGCTTTTCGAGTCAGAAAGTCAAACTTTCTTTGACTTTCAGCGTTGACCAGCTTATGGTCAATGCGAAGTTCGTTTGAACTTCGCAACGTGATTGTAATCACGATGGTTATAGTCCCTTGGGACTATGCCTACTGATTACCACGTTGTCTAGGGTCGTAAGGGTAAGCGATCTGATAAATCGCTTATACCTTCGAACCCGACCCAGTTTGGTCGATCATTAGGATCCGACCAAATACATTAGGTGACCATAGTGTAGGGAATAACCTTCCGAGGTTATACCTTATGGTCACATCGTTTGAGTAGTTGTATGATAGGTAGTTTATATGCCTTAGGTAAATTACCAGAATACCCTTTTCATGTATAATTGGTAATTAAGCATATGTAACCTAAACCTTTGTCACATAACTGATTATGTAACATGTTTAGGCATATTCTACTTGTCATAGGGCTAGTTAGGCGGTCCGAACGCGTTTCACGCGCACGACGCGTTAAAGTAGCATAAGCTTCCTAAACGGGTCGTAATGGGTCGTAAGCATTTATGTTAGGTTTCATTTAGTATGTAGGCTTTGTTAAACCATATTACACGAGTTTCCATACTCGTTTGGTTTACAAACCCTCATTCTATCAAATCTTCCGATTTAGGTCCGGTTTATTAACATAGTTACCTATATTAGGTGCCGTTTGATATCCGCGATCTCTAGCATTGTTTGGTTGTTACTCAAGGACTACTAAGCAATCTCAAGTGAGTACATAGAACCCCTCTTTTACTGTTTTCCAAACTGTTTTGGGGTGGAACACATGTGCCTACTTGTTACTTTCATGCTTTCCTGTTTTCACATCATATACTTCCTATGTTCATTAGTACATTATAGTACATGATTTCATTACATTTTATACTATGTATGTCCATTGTGTGCATACTTAGTACATGGTTCTACATTACATTTCTGCTATGTATGTTAACTGATAGCATGCTAGCACATTGATTTACATGGCTTTTCTGCTTTGTATGTTAACTTAGCATACTTAGTACATTTCTTATTCATCACATGCTTACATTTTGGTATGACATTTGGTTTGTTTAAACTATACTATACATTCATTAACACCGATCATGCCGCTCGTTAGTAGGTAGTGGTACCACAGGACTTGACAAATCCCATTCCTGAAATCTCGGGTTTGTTTGGACGTAAGGAATGACCGAATCCGAATACATATTCTTTTGATAACTCATTTTTACATAGTTATCCGACTGTCTCAAGGCTTGGATGTATGAATTTTCACAATACCGCATAAATGTTCATATTCAGTATAGCATGCATATATTTTACAAAACATAACTTTTTGATTTACTCAAAATACTTTGTTTTGTACATATTTACTTATGGTTTAAGTAGTCTTATTTTACTTACCATACATAAACATTTGTTACACATTACTTGACTACTTTTGGACTATCAACATTTGACATGGTTTATACAAGGACTTTTGACATAAACATTCGACATAGACATTAGACATTTGATTATACATAAACATTTTACTTCGGGGGTTTGGTTTGAGTAAGTGATTTAAGTAACGAGGCGTGTGTAATATGATACAAGCATGGTGGATACGCCGCTGGTACTTCCTATATATAAGTGCTTGTATGATATCACATATTGTAGCGTTATTTGAATCATTTCAATTTGAGATATATAACATTTTATACAAATAACATACTTTTCACAAGACATTGTTTTACAAAACAACTTATCTTTTACAAACTCATTTTACTTGGTTATTCATTTAACCATACATAATTCTCTTACTTATACGTATCATCTGATCTTATTGCTTTTTAAACGATTTACAAAACAAAGCAAACTAAAAGGTTCATGACTAAACATTTTCTTAAATATAAGTCATGAATCTCATTTTCACAAAACCTATGTATCTCACAGGCATTTTTATGCTGACGTACCTATTTTCACATGTGTTTTCAGGAGATGATGCATAGGACTTATCAAGACATACTTAGGCGGACCTGTGCCTTAGTGACTTAAAACGAGACAAGAACTAGTTAATTTATGTTATGTACTCTTTACTTCTTGTTTGAAGACAATGTAACTCGCTTTTTTGATGAATAAAACGAAACTTTAATATCCATGGTTGTGAAACATTAATTCTGTTACAACACTCCCCGATGTTTCCGCCACGTTTTGTATGTTCTACGTGGTCGGGGTGTGACAATGTGGCAGGCAGAGAGGCTGTCCGACAATGCTGAAGGGTATTGTCTGTTCTCATGGGTTCTGTTTAATCTAAGGACTGCTGACTTACCATTGTTGCCTAACATCTGTTGTTTCCCAACAGTGGTTTCCAAACACTGCTGAAGGGTATTGTCTGTTCTCATAGGTTCTGTTTAATCTAAGGACTGCTGACTTACCATTGTTGCCTAATATCTGTTGTTGCCCAACAGTGGTTTCCAAACAACTGTCATCCATTATCAGAGCAGAGGTTCTGACGTGGACAGATGTTAGCCATCAGATCTTTGTAACTTCTGACACGTCAGCATTCACTTTTTCACTTTATAAAACCCTGTTTCATCCCCAAACAGAGGTTTTACTTTCATCTCAAATTTAAAATTCATCAAAGCAGTTTCCACATTCTTCTTCAACACTTCTTCGTCAACCTCTCGCAAGTTTCAATTCCGATCATGGCTCTAATGATGAAAAAGCAGCATAACTACCTGGCTATTTTTGAGAAAACCGAGAACAATACTCTCTATCATTCATTGATTGATGTTCTTACATCATCAAAATATAAGGCCATTCTTACCGCCGACGCACCCATTTACCAAGAGACACTCCGCGATTTCTGGGCAAATGCGAATATTGAAGAACAAAACAATGTGGCATTCAGTATAACTTCAAAAGTCAGAGGTGAATCAGTTGCTATTAACCCAGCTACCATATCAAGAACATTTGGGTTAACGACTTGGCAGGTAAGACATCTTTCCCGAAAAACGAGATTCAAACAGACTTGATTGAGAGGGGATATGATGGACAGTTGAATAAGGAAACGATGTTTAAAGGTAATTTTCCACCACCAATGAAATTCCTGTTCCATATTCTCTTAATCTGTCTCTCAAATAAAACTACTTCTTTTAAAGAAATACCTTTGAAAATTCAGTCATTGGGGTATGCAATTTTGACAAATACTGATTTTAACTACTCCCAGACACTGTTTGCTGATTTGGTTGCAAATTTAAAAAACATTAAAAAGGGGAAAACTGCTGCTTTTCTTATGTTTCCTAGACTATTAAGCTACTACCTGCAAAAACATGTTCCTCAAAAAGTTTTTTAAAAAGGTAAAGCTTTTAAAATAAATAGTCTAACATCTAAAACTGTTACTCGCCTTATGGCTAAAGAGTCAGATGTTTCCAAAACTGAAGTAGAGGGGAATGAGGAAATTTTAGACGAGTCCACAACTGCTCCTCAAACCTCTGTTGCTGAGCCCACTGCTCTTGATGACCACATCACTACAACCACTGCTGTGCAACCTCCACCAACAAAACCCAAAAAGACCAAAACAAAATCCAAAAAGCCCACCGAAACTGTCACACCCCAAAACGTCGCAACGGAATATATAACATAGTGGAGACGGAAGTTGGTGCCCATTTATATCTTGTCGATTGATGCATTTAATTGTTGGACATTTTAGTATGTTTTAAATGTAAGTTATTTAAACATTACGTTTTAAGACACGACACAACCATGACATAGTTAAGTTGTTTATGATCCTCATGGATCTTATTACATTTATCCCAGAAAGTTTAAAAGTCAGTCCAACATTTTAAGTGACAAAACATGCATCAACAAACACAAGATACGCCATAATTCCCGAAGCCGAGCTCAAGTACCTGTAGAACACGTTAAAATCAAGTGTCAACACAAAGGAAGGTGAGTCCACCTATTTGTTTACTAACAAATTTTATTCCAAGGAAAACTTTCTAATTAGGTGTTTATTTAAAAACAATTCAGGAAATTTTTAGAAAGTCCATTTTACTTCCTTAATAAAATCCATGGGCCTTCCGTCGGTTCATTACTCCGACGATTGTAGTACTGCCCAGGTTTTGTATATTAAATTCTAGTGTCAACTTTCAGACTCGTATGTTAGCTAGACGATACTAACTATATATTAACCATGCGGGGATAATCAATGCTAGACAATAAACAGAATCTTAATTCGTCGTTTGACATTGACTCGGGGCGACCGGTCACGACGGGGTTGTCAACCCGATAGATCTACCAACAATTCCTCGCGTACCATACTTAACTGATTAAACGACATCATGGGCGCAGGGTTCTTTCTCGAAGAACAATATGATGTCTGCCTCACGTACAATATATACTACGACTTACGAATTCCCCTGTCACTCAAGTGTTGAGACTCAGTCCGGAATTCCTTCCCATTTCGTACGGTCTCATTTCTCTTAAGAAATACCGCACTTACAATATTAATTCTTCAAAATCGTTTTACTTCGAAACGTATGACTTATCAAATTCATATGTTTTCGGCGAAAATATATATTTTATATTAAAAGGTATGTTTTATTTCGAAAATATTATTAAACCCTTTTAACGACGTGTTCCACCCCCAAAATATATATAAAGCAGTAAAAAGAGGGGTTTAGTGACACTCACCTTTGGGTGCGTATTTTAATACCGCAATCCCAGAAATTGATTATATACGTCCTAATATGGGAACAATTCTAAATCAATATACATTTAATCACAAAAATCCTAAGTTTCTATGTTTCTTAGAATTATCACATAACTTTGAGATTTTCTCGAAAAGTTGTCATTTTTTATTATGTTGGCACGTTAATATATATATAGAGGCCGGTTAACGTACAAATGCGCTTATCGTACATTACGTACGCTACAATCTCAGCCGTCAGATCATCTTCCCGCATTGAAAATCGCATGTGAAATTGAATTACCACATGCGAAATTGTTACCAACATTATCACATGCGAAATTGAATTACCACATACGAAATTGTTACAAAAAAACAACCTTCTATTTCATCAAAATTATCACATGCGAAATTGAATTACCACATGCGAAATTGTTACAAAAAAACAACCTTCTATTTCATCAAAATTATCACATGCGAAATTGAATTACCACATGCGAAATTGTTACAAAAAAACACCTGCTATTTCATCAAAATTATTACAAAAAAAAAACAACATGCGATTTTCATTGCGGGAAGATGATCTGACGGCTGAGATTGGCGCGTACGTAATGTACGATAAGGGCATTTGTACAGTACTCTTTACCTATATATATATATATATATGAGTCCATATACATTTATATATTTATTATGATTTTTGCGACTTGAACGATTTTATTGGTGACCGTTATTGTGTAAATCCATTAACTCTCCCGTTTATACGCGATATATCTACGGTTTGCGCGTCGTAATATATATACATAAACGTTCACATAATTTAACACCAAAACACCCGAAATCTTGTTAACTTATTTATTTTGTCATTTTTAAAGAAAATATACATAAAACATCTCATATGTACCAAATTTCATGCTCGACAAACAAGTTACACATTTAATGAAATTTTACCGTTTCTACCGCACAAAACGTACATGCATACATGCATAGTCTAAATTTCTCACTATCAAATTAACACTTAACATATTATCATATTTACATGTTTAAATCACTTAACACATTTTATCACATAAGGTTCATTCAAAATTTACCCATACTAGTGTTCATCGAAAAATACGTATTTTAGCGATTCGGTAACGGTTTCGGGCGTCGGAAGTCACGTATGACCAACCAAACACCAAGTAAACTTAAAATTAGTTAAAATACTTATTTTTAAACTAAAAATATTAGTTTACTTACTGATCTAAATCAGTTTTATAAAAATCACTCGAAAAGCCGATTTTTGACCGTTTTAACGCATAGTTTTGCGTTAAACGTTACTATAATCATCCCAACTCGAAACGACTTGATATTTTAACACAATACATGTTATTTACTGATTAAAATAGTGGTTATAATCAGATTAGTGCAGTTTTGTGTAAGTCACATAAATCATGCGATTTCACGTATTTTACAACTTTTAATGCACCAAATACAACATGCAAAGCTAGCAAACATTATGACAAAATCATATATCACTAAAAACTTTAAAATAACTTTATTTTAGTGTTTATAATCTGATTAAATTTTATTTTTACTAATTCATACTCAAATCACCTTTTTATAATCATAAATCATCATGCATGCTTGTGTACAAGTATTTAAAGCACATATATCATATCATCATCATCATCATTTCATACAAGATAATATGTATCAAACCTGAAGTTAAGTCATGCAAAACTAAGATATGTTCATCATCTAATCATTTAAACATAATTTCATACAACAATCTTTCATACATGACAAAACCTACATGCACGCCATTCAAGAAAAATTAACCAAACAAGTATCCATCATAAATCAAACTCAATCTCAATCTCATATATAATTTAGGCTAAAAACTGGTATTTTACTGGATACCGGGTATTTTATCTAGCGTTTTAATCCCGTTTTAGTGCGTTTTAAATTATTTTTAACACTCTATAAAAATAAAATCACCAAAATATTATTGAACAATATTTTGTTTGCCTGGACTGGCTACCTTGCCGGTATTTGGCAGTATGCGCGCTGTGCTGCGCGGTACGCGTTTAAAATCGCAAAAATAGGAATTTAAGCGTTTTTATTTATTTGTATCGTTCTAAAGTAATAAACTCATCAAATTATTACTAAAATGATTATTAGTTGCTTTGACAGGCTGTGTTGATAGTATTTTGTCAGTACACGCGCTGCGTCACGCGGTACGCGCTTAAACTCGAAAAATAGAGTTTCCTAGCGTCTTAAATTATTTTTCCACATGGATTTGATTAAAATAATTATTATAATCATAACAGACTATTTTTAGGATTTTAACACTAATCAGGTGGTCACCGACGTCGGTTTCGCATTTTAACCGTTACGCAATAAGCGTTTATCTTACTGTTGCCAACATAATTTTTGTCAAAGTTTAATTTTACCAACTCATTAAATTTCACATATAAACATCATAACCAGTCAAATACGGCCCTGTAACCTATTCACAACACGTGTTACGATTGTACGGTACGGCCTGAAAAGCCGGGTGTCACAGTCTCCCCCTGTTTAGGAAATTTCGTCCCCGAAATTTTTACTCTACAGGTTTTGTTTTCACACTAAGTAAGAATAACAAAAACAGATTTAATAAATATAGTCTTATAGTTTCTGTGAGAAACTTGGATTCTTACGGAGAATCCTCGTAGACCTATATTACACACATCCTTAATTCCTAAGCTCATGTGTCAACGCTCTCCACTCTTTCCAAGGTTCAACATTCGTATATTTATATATACATTACCCCATACCTAAGATAGTCTGAGTTTACACCCGATTGATCCAACTCGAGATGGGCTCTCGAAAGAATCAATCTCATAAACTCGTCTTCCTTCCCTCTTGCATTCATTTCAGATGTCCACCGGTTACACAACCTGTAAATCACAAATTCTACTAGAATGCTGAAACGGCCTCTTCGGTTAGTAACATAACTTTTCTAGCTATACGCACTGCTTCTACGATGCTCCGATAAACCTCCGTTTATCTTCCTAAGAAATCTCTATAAAGAACAAAATCAGTGTATTATCCATTATACACGCTCCCAACTTTTCTTCCAAGGGTCCGAAAAGCTTCCTACTATCTTGCTGTATAATCAATTTCCATTTTCCTTTTGAGGTTATTAGTGTCGAAGGCTACACTAATTTAGGGAAATTCTTAATAAATCTCCGGTAGCACCTAGCTATTCATATGGACCATCATACTCCCGACGGGGTCTTTGGCGCTCCTCATCATTCACCAACTCCATGGTGAACTTCAAATGTTACTCATGATTCTCCTTGGTTCGCACATAGGCAAGTATGTCGTCGATGAATATTATCACGAATTCATCCGATTAGGGTTCCCATACCCTGTTTATGAGATTCATATTTATAAATGGCACATTAATTTAGTCAAAAGGGATGGCTAATAACTCGTAATGGCCATATCACGTTTGAAAAGCAGTCCTCAGCATATCTTCGTCAGCAACCTTCAACTGATAATATCCCAGTCATAGATCGATCTTCGTGTAGCAGCTGGATCCCGGTAGCTTGATTGAACAAATCGTCAATCCTCGGTAAAAGGGTACCGATTCTTGATAGTCAACTTGCTCAGCTCTCTAATATCCTCTCACATCCTGAAGGATCCATCCTTCTTCTTCTTCAACAAAACAGATGCACCTCAAACGAAAAGCTTGATCGAATGAAACCCTTGTCCAGTAGCTCTTGAAACTGACTCGACATTTCTATCATTCTCAAACGGTGCTCAATCTATAAGAAGATTGTGCAATTGGGTGCAGCACCAGGTGCTAGATCAATCCGAAATTCGATCTGTCTCACAGGGAGAAATCCAGGTAAGTCTTTTTAGGAAAACTTCTGGATAATTGCGAACAATAGGAATCTCTCCAGTATTCCTATTTTCGGCTTTCGTATCCACCATGTTAACTAAGAACGCATGATAGCCCCTTTTGCAACCACCTGAGCATCCTCACAATACTGACGACTCTCAACTATCAACACTCGAAACTCGACACTCGACTCGGTTGGTCTTCGCAAACAACTGCCACCTTTCTACCATCACCAGGACGAGACATCTTAGCTAACTTCTTCAAGCAATAATCCCTGCTTGGTTCTTGGATAATCAATCCATCCTCACATCTTCGTCAAAGCTCCCCAGCTCCACTGGAAATAACCAGCACTAGAACTATGATCACCTAACCAAATATTACAACCACGAACGACCTCGCTAGTTTCTATCAACTTACCAATTACTAGTTTTATCGGGCACTTTATACCCAGCTTACTTGTTGGTGAACACAAAAATGGTTCAAAGTTTCTCGAACAAAACTAATGTCAGCTTTTGTATTAAAAGTGTGAACATAGATTGGTTTTTGATTTGAAACATACTGGTAACAACATCAAGATTATCTCGTGCCTTCCCAGCGTTTAGCTTGAACGCTCTACCCCTAGCATCCTGACACTTCATTTTCAGACATCCTCTCTCAAAATATCATTGCTCACCACACTTGTAGCATCCCTTGAGCGTAACTCCATCCGATGTACTCTTAGCATAGCACTCGCGAGTCATTTGTCCAGTCCGACCACATCTGGCCCACTTTCTCCAAACTGCGTTTCTCACCACGCTTCTCATCGGTATCCTTTCTCAAACTCTCAAACTTTCACTCTCACGAATCCCCAGATCTAGGCTTGGAATGCGGAATTATTTGAATGGTCGATCCGCTGAGACGGCTCGACATCACGCATATCGTTTCCATGTTATTACATAGGGTACCAGTAAATGATCTTGGGTTATAACCCTGGATTGTTTTGTGTGTACACCTACATACTGTTCACAAGGTTAATGAAAAATCAGAATTACGCTCGCTCTGATTATATCATAATATAGGAACTACTAAAACTTTCCGATCATTATATCACCTGAAGGGCTTCCGATCTGTGTCCCACCAAAACCATGCCCATGAGTATCACGTCCACGTTCCTGGCCATTATTTTGGTTAGCATCGTGCTGTTCCATGGCAGTATTAACGTGTTGGGCTATGAGTTGTGCCAACTCTTTTGGGGTAATAGGTAATCCAGAACCTTGTCTCGCTTTTGGCGGCATTTCGTCATTTCTATTATTACAACATAATATCAACATAAGATGATATCCCAAAAATAATTCAATCATTAAACGTTAGTGGACCAAACATGGCGCATGTATAATATCCACATATTAATGAGAACTATTTTTTTTAACCAGAAGGAACCCATTCGATATTTATATCAGAAACTTTCAAAGCTTGTTTTTAGTACAAAGACTAATCAAACTTCGGCGTGTCTACATCAACACCCGCAACAAGTCTATATGAAATTTTCTCCTAAATATCTGAAAATTTGGCATGCAAGCCATAAATAGGGTTCATCAAATGAGACATACAAAACAAACAACAGAAACAACCAACAACTAGCGCTTCAATCCTTGGAAGTCCAACATCTTCCTAACAAGCTCTTCTAGTTCATCATAACAATCCATCTGCTCCTCCAAGTCCTTTATCGTCTCCATGCCTCCGCGTAACGTGGCGAACTGACAATCACAGTGAGAGCGATTGACCCAAATCTCCTTCTGCTTCTTCAAAGCGAACGCTGTCTCAGCTCTCGAAGTCGATGCGATTTCTCTAACGGGTCGAGTCCTCTTCCTACGGCGAGTGTAGACTAAAAGAGGTGTAGCAAAACATGCGACTCGTATAACAGGATTGATGATTCTATAACAACGGACGAAAGAATCTCAAGTGTAGGCTCGGCAATATCAGTGAGCAGAACTACTAATTGCCCTATAAGCCGAGACGTGACATATCGTAACCGTACCAAGTAAGTGTGTGATTAACGTGATTAGTAACACATAAGGCCTAAATAAACAGAAAATAACGTATGCACATAAACACATAAGGGTTTCCATACATAATAAAACTTCCACATTTATTTAAAAGTCTTGGCTTCGAGAATTTTGGACTTTAAATCTCAAAATTTTTCGGTTGAAGTCTAGTGTTTTCCTCCGAAAACATCTAGTTCGCTAAGAACCATTGGCTCTGATACCAACTTCTGTCACACCCCAAAAACGTCGAAGCGGAATATATAACGTAGTGGAGACGGAAGTTGGTGCCCATTTATATCTTTTTGATCGATGCATTTAATTGTTGGACATTTTAGTATGTTTTAAATGTAAGTTATTTAAACATTACGTTTTAAGACACGACACAACCATGATATAGTTAAGTTGTTTATGATCCTCATGGATCTTATTACATTTGTCCCAGAAAGTTTAAAAGTCAGTCCAACATTTTAAGTGACAAAACATGCATCAACAAACACAAGATACGCCATAATTCCCGAAGCCGAGCTCAAGTACCTGTAGAACACGTTAAAATCAAGTGTCAACACAAAGTAAGGTGAGTTCACTTATTTGTTTACTAACAAATTTTATTCCAAGGAAAACTTTCTAATTAGGTGTTTATTTAAAAACAATTCAGGAAATTTTTAGAAAGTCCATTTTACTTCCTTAATAAAATCCATGGGCCTTCCGTCAGTTCATTACTCCGACGATTGTAGTACTGCCCAGGTTTTGTATATTAAATTCTAGTGTCAACTTTCAGACTCGTATGTTAGCTAGACGATACTAACTATATATTAACCATGCAGGGATAATCAATGCTAGACAATAAACAAAATCTTAATTCGTCGTTTGACATTGACTCGGGGCGACCGGTCACGACGGGGTTGTCAACCCAATAGATCTACCAACAATTCCTCGCGTACCATAGTTAACTAATTAAACGACATCATGGGCGCAGGGTTCTTTCTCGAAGAACAATATGATGTCTGCCTCATGTACAATATATATATCCTACTAATATAACAATTTAATATACTACGACTTACGAATTCCCCTGTCACTCAAGTGTTGAGACTCAGTCCGGAATTCCTTCCCATTTCGTACGGTCTCATTTCTCTTAAGAAATACCGCACTTACAATATTAATTCTTCAAAATCGTTTTACTTCGAAACGTATGACTTATCAAATTCATATGTTTTCGGCGAAAATATATATTTTATATTAAAAGGTATGTTTTATTTCGAAAATATTATTAAACCCTTTTAACGACGTGTTCCACCCCCAAAATATATATAATGCAGTAAAAAGAGGGGTTTAGTGACACTCACCTTTGGGTGCGTATTTTAATACCGCAATCCCAGAAATTGATTATATACGTCCTAATATGGGAACAATTCTAAATCAATATACATTTAATCACAAAAATCCTAAGTTTCTCTGTTTCTTAGAATTATCACATAACTTTGAGATTTTCTCGAAAAGTTGTCATTTTTTATTATGTTGGCACGTTAATATATATATATATATATATATATATATATATATATATATGAGTCCATATACATTTATATATTTATTATGATTTTTGAGACTTGAACGATTTTATTGGTGACCGTTATTGTGTAAATCCATTAACTCTCCCGTTTATACGCGATATATCTACGGTTTGCGCGTCGTAATATATATACATAAACGTTCACATAATTTAACACCGAAACACCCGAAATCTTGTTAACTTATCTATTTTGTCATTTTTAAAGCAAATATACATAAAACATCTCATATGTACCAAATTTCATGCTCGACAAACAAGTTACACATTTAATGAAATTTTACCGTTTCTACCGCACAAAACGTACATGCATACATGCATAGTCTAAATTTCTCACTATCAAATTAACACTTAACATATTATCATATTTACATGTTTAAATCACTTAACACATTTTATCACATAAGGTTCATTCAAAATTTACCCATACTAGTGTTCATCGAAAAATACGTATTTTAGCGATTCGGTAACGGTTTCGGGCGTCGGAAGTCACGTATGACCAACCAAACACCAAGTAAACTTAAAATTAGTTAAAATAATTATTTTTAAACTAAAAATATTAGTTTACTTACTGATCTAAATCAGTTTTATAAAAATCACTCGAAAAGCCGATTTTTGACCGTTTTAACGCATAG
This sequence comes from Helianthus tuberosus, assembly GCA_030545235.1. Lineage (NCBI taxonomy): Eukaryota > Viridiplantae > Streptophyta > Magnoliopsida > Asterales > Asteraceae > Helianthus > Helianthus tuberosus. The sequence goes on from JARYGA010040367.1 coordinate 14,629, forward strand.
TTTTGCGTTAAACGTTACTATAATCATCCCAACTCGAAACGACTTGATATTTTAACACAATACATGTTATTTACTGATTAAAATAGTGGTTATAATCAGATTAGTGCAGTTTTTGTGTAAGTCACATAAATCATGCGATAATGTTAAAGGATGTTGCTTTGCATGATGATTGATGATGTTAATTGTAAACTGTTACGCATAGGATTCAAGATCGATGTGTGATGATAATTGTTAACATGGATTTAGTGGTTAACCGTGATTTTTAAATCAAGTGCTTAGAGTTCGGGCATGTGTTAGGGTAATGAATATATGGAACGACAACTTGATAAATCTGATTATGCGGTTTAATCGTATAACGGCGAGTTAGGGTTCCATGGTTAAGTGATGCTTGCATAATTTGATTGAACTGAATATTGACTTTTGTATGCCAAATTCTGTGATGATCATATAATGAATCTGAATGCTCGATGATTAACATTTAACATTACGTTTTAAAGTTTGATGAAACTTTTATGTTCGGAATGAATCAGAATGCTTGATGATTACTCAGAACTAGGATGTTCAATCATGGATTGGTTGATGTTGTTGGAAACTGTTAAATTGTAACAGAGTGTGAAGGCAACGACGAAGGACCCCCGATGAAAAATGTAACGCGGTGAAGTATAGGGATTCTTCGTCGGAGGGAGTTTCGTCGAGGAGTTTTGACGAACAGTTGGGGTTCTTCGCCGAAGGGAAAATAGATTGGGCTTGGGCTTTGGTAGATAGCCCAGTTAACTGTTGTGTGTTATTGTATGTTATGTATGGGATGTGAACACATGTGTGAACTGAGTATATGCTATGTAATGTACAGTGATACTTGTGATAAATGTGATCTCTGAAATACATGACATAATTGATAAATCTTAAAACTGAGCTTGATTGGTAACCACGGTAGGGTTGGTTGATTAACTGGAACGGGTAACTTGTTAGGGAACGTCGGGTTATTGGGTTTGACTGGAATGTTAAACTTGGGATGTTGGTTAATACACTCATATATATCATTCAAGTCCCTTCTACCGATTTGTTGCCGGGGAGGCAACGAGGTATTAGTTAATAGCGCTATTTAGGTTTGGCACCCTCACACCATACCGGGGAGGACAGGCGTGAACTAATGACCCCAGTCTTGACCATTGCTTTGATAGAGGCATTGGGGAATAGGGCAAATAATCTGGAGCCATCGGCGGTATTCGAGTTATTAACAACATCAAATCTCTGAAATGTTTTATACTTATATCTAGTAACTAAAAAGTGTTAACAAACTTTAAACTCACCAGCGTCGTCTGACACACTTGTATGCATGCTTGCAGGTCGTTAGATTCTTGGTCGTGGAACATGCTATCTGGGAGTGCTAGAGTGGTCATGGGTCGTAACTCTTGGATTTATATTCTTTGGTTTAGTACATTGTTTGAAAACACTTGAATAACGATTTACTTAATGCTTCCACTGTACGTTTGCTTTGGTTTAACTTATGATTTGAAACTATTTTATGAAATGAATGGAATATTTTATTGAATATCTTGTTATAGTTCTAAGTGATTGGTGGCTGGATCCTGGTACGTCACATATCCCATGGTGTTTCCGCATGTGGTGTTTTGGGGGTCTGACAGTTTGGTATCAGAGCCACTGGTTATAGTGAACTTGGTTTTAAAAATGTTTTTATAAAACCAGACTATAACCGAACAGTTCTGAATATGTGAATACGACCATGACACTCAGCTCCAGATTGCAAGGTTCGTTTTTTCACTGGTGGTATACGTTACATGATTAGTGTACACTTGTTTACGTTGTAGCATACGGACGCACACTCATCACTATAGCATAATTACGTGAATTGCTTTCTTACATTATGGTGCGTTGATAGTATGTCATAGTCTCTGGATTTCTGTGATTTTATCATTCTGACAACCTCTGCATGACATCTGAGTTTGAGGAACCATTTGACATGAGTTAGGAGGAGCTGAGATGAGCATGCAAACCACAATATTATTGTGGGTGCACACATAATAATAATGTGGGGTGCATGTGAGTCCCAGTGAGGCTTAACAAGTGAAAAAGGGGTTCTGATCCGTTATTCGATCAATGAGGAACATAACAAATCTATAGGAGTCATAGCAGTGATTGTCTCCTACTCGAACGTAATCTTTTCACTCCTCTCTAAATCCTTACTAAACTCAATGCTATCGAGTATTACCTGAACACTCATCTGAACGTCTAGCGAACTGTGTAGAATGTTAGGTGCTAGTACGAATGTCCCTGAGTTGGATGTCGCAGCGTCGAATGATTGGTCTATACCTTTCCACTCCTCTTCGTTTGCTGGAACTCGATATATTGACGTCTTAGATCTCGAAGTGCGATCACTTCTGCAACACTCCCACAACATACCGTGTATTACTCAATCGACTTGATAGATTGATGGACAAGAGGATGAGCGTAGTACCTTACCGACCTCAGTAGTAGGACGACCCTGATACCGGCAACGAACATCAACCAATTTGACTTCAATCGAATCCTTAACCCTAGCCAGCGACTTATGGGAGTCAACTCTTACGCATCAATCGGGATATGAGCAATGACAATTGACCATAGTGTGGAATGTGTAACTGCCAGCACAATGAGTAGCGCCTTAGGATGTGACTCGGAATGTGAAAAGATGGACCTTGTCGGTGAAAGATCGTAGGGCTCCGTTTCAAGCAACAACATTAGAGGCAACAGTCACGGCGACATCAAGGTACTCGTAATCATAGCCTACAGTATGGAAATGAAGGTGCCTACAACATGGATTGGCCGTTGTTAAATTAAGACGACAACAACCAAGGGAACGACGGCAGTATTGGAAATCCTTGTAACGAAAACAACAACACCAGAAATGAAACTCATGGAAGGGCATTTAGGATTGGCGTAGGCGACGCCAGGCATAATAGCAACATGGTGGCCTACACGTTCTTGGTAACTAATTGTCACGTCTCTGTTTTGTTCAACCCTGATACTTCTTGAAACTGAACTGGTTATGGAATCGACTGATGGCAAGTCAACTGAAGCCTCATATATCCGTTGGAATGCAAGCTCGACCTTGTGGGACAAATGTTCGAACTCAACCTTCCCTCCTCTATCCTTGATAGTTTCGAAGCTGTAATTAGTGTGGACCGATTATCCAGATGTCGTGCTGATATACTCTGATTAGAGAAAATTTTGCGTACCCCTCTTCTTAGTGAGTGAATCGTTGTCTACCTTAAAGTGTCAGAATGGTGCAGAGGTTAGCATCATTTCAGCTGTGAGGGTCAGAAGTGTCCACGGAAGGATTACCCCGCTATGTTAGCGCTCCTTACTGATGTTAAGGCTAAGGAAAAGAGAATCGAGGATCCACCAGTTGTTCGTGATTTCTCACCATGTGCTACCAGAAGAACTATCAGGTTTACCTCCACATCGCCAGGTGGAATATCAGATCGGTATCATGTTAGAAGCAACCCTGATTACTAGAACCCCTTATCGTCTTACAGGGGTCTTAACTGATTTAGCTCCTTGCCTTGGGGAGCCCGAGCTCTACCTGTGAAAAGGAAGGACGAGTCCTTTCATTCGTGTATCGGCTACCGTAAACTCAGCAAGGTGCCAGGCAGAAACCATCACCCATTACCTCACATTGACGACCTGCTTGGCTAGCTGCAAGGGTCAATCATCTACTCGGAAACCGACTTGAGATCGGGCAATCATCAGATGGAAGTTCAGGAGGAGGATGTTCCTAGGATGACATTTCAAACATAGTACGGCTATTACGATTTTCTGTGTATGTCATTCAAGTTATTCCATACACCAGCAGCTTTCTGGGTCACATGAATCATATGGGTAAACTTTATCTCGTCAAACTGCCAACCGCGTTTACTGATGGCACTTGGAACCACTCCCAGGAGAAAGGAACACCATGAACGGCACTTGTATCTTATCATAGAGCTCTCAGGGAAGGAGCAACTCCACGCGAAGACTACCTAAGCGTGACTTCAGGGTTCGAGAAGTACACTTTCTTGGTCACCTAGTCAACGAATTGGGAATACATGAGGATCTCACTAAGATCCATTTTGTCAGAAAATGATCGGCACCAAAAAGTTCATCGGGGATACAGTATTTTTCGGTCTAGCTAGATACTATCGTAGATTCATCACAGGATTTTCGAAGATCGCGCAGCTTTAATCTCTTCAGCATACAATGGTGCTGTGTATTCGTGGGAAACAAAACAGGAGGACGTCTTTCCAGCTTTTGGAACCCCACTCTACAATGCACTGAGCATCGTCTTTACCCGAGGGTACCAGTGATCTAGTGGTATACCATGATGGTCTGAATCAGAGTCTCAGTTACACACCGAGGCAACACGAGAGGGTGATGGCTTATGTTGTGGATTAATAAGAGAGATTACACTACTCACAATCTGGGGTGGAAGCCATGGCCTTGGATTTAAGTTGGAGGCATTACTTGGACGGTACCAAATGCACTACTTAGACCGATCACAAGGGCCTCCCGTGTACCTTTGTTTCGAAAGAGCAAAAACATGTAATGACATCACTGGATGGAACTTTTGAATGATTAAGACTGTGAAACCTGAACGTGCATGAGCTTCGCAGTTCACTACCGACTCTAACCTACCTGATCAGACTCGCTCCGTTCAAACTGGAGAACTGAAGGAAGAGAATTTTCAAGTTAAACCCATGCGGGGCATGGAGAAGCAACCTTTGGTAGGTCGGATGATATTCGCTACCTTATGGAGCGAATGTGGGTCTCACCATACAACAACCATAGGGAGCTTGTGTCGAGCAAAGTACAACAACCTCGATATTCTGGTCGTCTGGGTTTTGATAGGAGATATTAGGATTTATAAATCTTGTACTAATGACCGGGCATGGAGGCCCACATACTAATGTAGGTGGACGATGTTTAACTTGTCCGAAAGTCAAGGTGGAATATCAGAAACCTTCTAATTGTGTCAGCAACCAGAAACACCCATATGGAAATGATGTGACAACTGTCACTTTTCCGTACATTCCGTACAATAATTAGACAGTACTCTGTGTCTAAGAACTGTGCATGGTATAGTTTACAAGACAAATGAATTTCTGATTACTATTATATACATACAATGGCATTTCATGTTGCAAGACTTTTATCATTACTACATGCAACACGATATAGTTCTAATAATGCACAGAACAGAATTGGCACCATTATCAGACAAACTAAAAGCACTGACGGGAGTTCAGTACTTAGACAGACATAATGTTAAGACACAGAATGAGCCCCAGAACCAAGTGATACACTAGTATGGTGTGTAGGGAAGTAAGGATCACAAAACTGCTTCACTAGGTGATAATTTAAGTGCCGGAAAGTGCCTAAATCCCACTTAAAGTGCTGAATTCAGCATTTTTCAGCAAAAATCAGCATTTTAACAAGTTGTTAACATGCAAAAATATAACTAAATGGTCCTGAATGCTTTCCTAAGTGTCGGGAATTAAAAGTGTCACAAAAGGGTACATAAAGAACACTAAACGGAATAGTTTGACACTTTAACGAACCGGTATCTAACCGGACACTACCCGAAACACTAAAATTTTACTAGAAGCATTGTTTTAATGTTTCTGTGCTAGTCATGATCTCCGAACACCCTAACACGCTATATAACACATGGTATGCTTAACACCTAAACTTTACACTTGAAATCTAACTTAATCACTTAACTTATCATTAAAAACCAACCAAGACCCCCCCATTCATATGGACGGTTATGAGGGTGGCCCCACCCCATGATCTTACAAGATTTCCTAAGATCCACTAAGATTGATTAAGATCATGCTCTTGATATGCTTTGTACTTAAGGAACATAAGACCCTTTGGATAAAAGAATTAGATGGTTATATGAAGGGCTAAAGCTCTCATTCTCTCATTCTCTCACACACTTAACACACTACTCATCTCTCTCCCTCTCCCTTGGCACTCGGCCGTGAGCAACAACAACATCATCATCATCATCATTCATCAAGTTCCATCCATTTCCAAGTTCATTCAAAGGTGTTAGAAGGTGTTTAATGAAGCTTGGTGTTCTTGGATCTTGAAGGACCTCTCCCATTAGCTTTTATCCTCCACATTTGTCATCTACAACATCTTGTGTTCATCCCTAGCCTTTGTGCTAGTAGTAAGGCCCTCATAACCCTTTGTTACTTCATATTTTGATGAATAAAAGATGATGAACATTGTTAAACTTGATGAACACAAAGGAACATAATCATAAATCTCTAACATAAGCTCATTTACATATGAAATCATGTTGATTTGTGTTTATTTGCTTCTTGATGATTGATGATTTATGTTAGTGATGTTAGACATCATAAGAAACCTACTAGATTGTGATTAAATACATGATCTAGTAAGTTAAGGTGGTGATCTTGTGAAAGACCAAGATCATCATGCTTATTGTTTTCATGAACTTGAAAATTAAAAACGATTTTTGTGAATGATGTAGTATGTAACATGTTTACTAGACATAAATGTGGATGATCACAAAAATAGTTTTCCAAAGAAACCAAGTTAAATAACAAGATTACATGAACATTGTTTTTAAAGAAACTAACCATGTTTCTAGTGGTGAAACAAGTATAAGAATACATTGTTTACAAGAAAAATTCAAAAGAATGATTTTTGGAAAAATCATCTAGTAAGTTGTAAACACCTAAATCCTTTAAGAATGAGATTTTTAAAGAAATAAACACACTTTAAAGGGGTAACTAAACCCACTAAACAAACTACCAAGTTACTACAAGCTTTTATGAAAGTTCAAGTTCATGATTATTATGTAGATAGCTTTGTTTTAGAACTTGGTAAGTGTAGATTGATTGTTGATTGTTTGTGCTGGTTTTTGAAAAGAAAATGATATGCTTTGATAGCATGGATACCTCCATTTTTAGGGGAAACTATGGCAAAATTTTCAAAAAATATAAACACTTAGAAAAATATTTTCTAAACAAATATTTACAAGTGTGTTTTAACTATGGTTTTCAATATAAACTTTGCCATAGACTTTGTTACAAAAATACAAGTATTGGAGGTTGGTTTTTATAAGTAAAAATGGATAAATATGTATTTAGAATATATATTTACATTAAAGACACATTGTGTGTGATTATTTGTATACTTGGTGTAATAGTTATATTATTTTAGGATTTAAAATAATATGACTTAACAAAATACCAAGAAATTTACTATCCAAAAATCACAAGGAATAAATGTATAAGTTACACTCATAATATTGCGAAACCGACGCAAGAACGTAACTTACAAAATATTCCGGGAAATACCGTTATAAATGTATTTTTGGTAAATAATATTTTGGATACGAGAAATGAAAATATGATTTCTGTAAATATTACCAAGTTGTATCATATTTTCGACAAGGAGAAAATATATTATTTTTGAGAAGTAAAAGTATATTTTCTTAGAATATTTAGAAGATATATGATTTTTGAGAAAAGTATATATTTTGTTGAAATACATTATTTTTGGACAAAATAAGTTATATACATTTTCTAAGTAAGACTTGAAAATATATTGTTTTGGAAATATATATTGGAAATATATTGGCATATTTTTATTTGGAATAATACACCAGAATACGACGCCAATACCTAGCAAGATATACAAATACTAGAATACGGATATACATGATGAGATACCCCCATCCTTGGGAAGGAAATATAAGTATAAATACTTGAGAAGTGTTAATACAAAAAATATTGTTTAACAAATTATTCCAAAATTAAATATAATTTAAAGTTAAAATAATTATTATTTTAACAAGGAATTATAACTTGGTATAATATTAAAAGAAACGTAACTCAAGAACGTAATTACTAAGGCAAGGCACGGCTCGTTCATCTAATAGACCCTAGTACATTGTAGGGAGTCATGTTTGCTGAAGAGACAAGTGTTACGATTGTGAAGACGCAAAACAGTGAGTTCATGTCCCCCTTTTCTTTAACTGTTTTCAGTTTTATAACTCTTGGGGGTGGAATACATGTTACGAATGTTTAAACGGTATGAATTGACTATTAACTGAACTATTAGATCATGTGAGCATAGACTAAATTTGAAATGCCATTAATTCTTAATTAGGGACGAAGGTTAGATCTAACGGGTACGGCCGAACCCCACTCATGGTACTTGTGACCACTTGAGTGCTTCTGTGACAACTCGTATTTTAGAACCTATCTATGTGTTTAATGTAACGTTTATGGATCTTATTTGATTATGTGAACCTTGATGATTAATGAAATGTTTTGTGAATATGTGTTTGAGTATGTGTACGCATGTTTGACTGTTTAACTACAAGAAACCGGTAAACGTTTTTAGGTGTCGTATAGCTAATTTAGAGAATTAACCTTATTGGGCCGCGAACGTGTTTAAACCTCACATTATCTGATTGGGCCAGAGGCCACCCCTTCGTGATTGTTTCTCGGCCCACACCACTTGAAGCCCACATACTCCTTATGTTATTATACGTAACATATGAGGAGTAGTCCCCATAATTCTCTAACCACAAATAAGATCTCAAACCCTAGTTTCCTTCTTTCCCTCCCTAGAGTCACGACGACAGACAACCCACATCGGATCTCATCATCTTCGAAGCATCATCTCTCGGGTCTTGGAATTTATCGGTATGTTAACTTGTTATTCACCATCATGACTCTTGACTATTTACGTGTTTAGCGATAATGAAACCAAGTTGAGTGTTATTCTTAATTAATAAGAACAATGATTGTCGTTATTGTATGATGGGGTCTAGTTTTGATATTATATGATGTATCCGATTTAATTGATCTCATTGGTAGTAACACTTGTCATATTGTGCCTCCAAATGAAATATATTAACTAAATAATCTTCTGGTTGTATATTCATTCAAACAATAATGATTTCATATGAAATTCCTTAATGGCTGACATATACTAAATATTATTACACATGATTCTGACAATCTAATCACCAAACTCACATGCAAATATTATTAATTATTCGGATATGCAGGACCGACAACAATTGGTTTGGTGGATTGTAGCTTATTTCTTTTAAATACATAGACTTTAGGTGACCTTTTGACTTTGATAAAAAAAGATTCGATATGATGGCTTCCTCCACTGAAATGATGATGAGTTGTTATGATATTAGGGTTCATATTAATTGATGATTTATTTATTTGATCGATTAATTGGTTAGATGGAAACTGTTTGAATTGGTTGATAAATTTCATAAAAGGAAACAATATAACCGATTAGCATGATTGGCGGATAATAAAACAAATCGCACAAGATCAGAACGCACAAGTTCTGGTCGCACAAGTTGTAGGATCACACAAGAACCCACGAAACGCACAAGTTGACAAACTGTTTAAAAATTGGATCGCACAAGTCGACCGGATCGTACAAGCCGTCCGGATCGCACAAGACCTATGTTTAACTATTGGGCCGGGTTATTCTGTTGGGCTTCATTTAGTGAATCGCACAAGGCTAGTGGGTTAATGAACTTGTGCGAGCCCAAACCTTTTAATCGCACAAGTTGGATACGTTATGACTGTTAATGTGTTAACATGAATTATGTGTTTGCCATGATCAACCCGTGTTCATAACTTGTTTACTATGTGTAATCATACGTGCACCTAGACCTGACTTGTATGGTAACCATGTTAGGACGTGGTTGACCTATAGCAGCTCGATTGACCTTTACTTATCTGCCGAGCTAACCTAAGGTGAGTTCACACTTTCTACAAAGCATGGGATTCCCAGGGGTTGGGAATGGGTTAAGAAACATGGATTCCTCGTCCTTCTTGGGTAGGACAGTACGGGTTCAGGAATGTAATTCCTCGTCCTCATGGACAGTTAAACTTCACTAGACCAAAACTCTATCACGAATTCCCTCCTTTTTATATCGACTTAATCGTCGGGCCAATGGCGAGTGGGTCATTAGTTAGATAGTGCTATTTAGGTTTGACAAACCTCACACCGTGCCGCAGAGGACGGGCGTGAACTAATGGACTATGGCACGTCGGTGATGATAGACACCGACGCTAAGGGCACATAAACATGACTAACGTCAGTAGTCGATATGGTAACGAGTCTAGTATATACATGGGGTAGCCCCCACGGCCGAAAAGCCAGATAACTAAACATGGGGTAGCCCCCACGGCTGGATTGCCAGAGTAAACGGGAATAAACTAAACACGTTTTCAACTATGGGGTAACCCCCACGGCAGGGATGCCAGTTAAAGGAAATCGTTTTCGAAACAACTTAAAACAAACACCCAACTGTGAACTCGCTCAACTTTGTTGTTGACTCGTTACTACATGCTTTGCAGGTCAATAGGTTTAGCAGGAGCTTGCATGGGGAAGAGTCGTTGTGGGACATGGACATTTGAGTGCCATGTTAAACAGTGAAACATTTGAACTTGTATTTTGTTTTGGTTTTAATCGTTATGCTTCCGCTTGCAACTTAAACTATGTTTTGTTTGGACACCAATTGTATTGGTTGGATTTTTATACTTACTTACATGCTTGTTCAATATGATTGGTGGCTGGATCCTGGTCAGTCACGCCTCTAAGCGGTGATACTCCGCGTGTGGATTTTGGGGGTGTGACAGATTGGTATCAGAGCCATTGGTTATAGTGAACTTGGTTTTAATAAGGGAAAACGTTTTTGTTAAAACCAGACTATAACCTGAACAGTGTTCGACAATCCACAACGACGCTTCGCTCCACGTGCTAGACTCGACATTCTAGGTGATATGATTTACGCTTATATTGCCTACTTGCTAGATTACATAGAACTATGCTTATGGTATGCTTAGATAAACGTAGCAACGATAGTTTGAAAACACATGTGTGCTTACTCTCTTCTGTCATCGCACTTTCACGAACCTCTCTCACTCATGTTTTCCTTTGATAGGAAGATCATGAGTGGACGCGTTAACATGACACAAGCCCAGTTGACAGCTCTGATTAACCAACAAGTTGCTGCGGCACTTGCAGCCGCACAAGCAGGAGGTATATCCTGCAGTCTAAACCCACTCTAGGATTCCTAGATCCTACACTCGTGAACCAACCTTTGTGTTAAACTTTGTCCTTTCTTACTCTCGTGACAGGTCAACTTGCACAACCCCCTGTGTGCACTTTCAAGACCTTTATGGACTGTCGACCTAGTACCTTCAGTGGCACCGAGGGAGCGATAGGTCTCCTACACTGGATTCGAAGGATCGAATCTGCATTCGAAGAAAGTGAAAGCCCTACCAGCAAACGAGTAGAGTACGCTGCTGGTACCTTGCAAGGGAAAGCGTATTCTTGGTGGAACACACAAGTTCAGATGCTCGGATTGGCAGATGCGAATGCCACCCCCTGGAGCGACTTCAAGGAGGAATTTTGTCACCCGGACGACATTCTAAAACTTGAAATAGAGTATTATGGTTTGAAGATGGAAGGATCAGAGATTGAGGCGTACACAAAGAGATCCAATGACTTGGCTGCCCTATGTCCCAACTTGTCACAACCCATATCTAGACGAATCGAGCTATACCTCAGAGGCTTAGCCCCGGAAATCCAGGGGTCTGCAATTGCGGCCAACCTTTCCACAATCTAGAAAGTCGTTCGTTTGGCCCACCAGCTCACTGATCAGGCAGTGGAAGAGGGCAAGTTGCCCAAGCGTAACTCTACCAATGCAAATGCTCTTATTAATACCAAGCATATTTGGGGTGATCACCAGGGTGAGGGTCGTAGCTCGATACAACAGGACCAGCACAGGAAACTCGTACAGCAGGGGTTGAACTACCAAAATCCAGGGGGATACCTTGGGAATAAGCCGAAATGCTGCAAGTGCCATCAACACTACAGTGGGTCATGTGCGGGATCGTGTTGCCATCGGTGCAAGAGGACGGGACATATGGCTAGAGATTGCAGGAGCCCATATCCTGCAAACTGGAACCAGCAGCAGCATCAGGGTAGCAAAAAGGGGTGTTTCCGTTGTGGGGATGAAGACCACCTCAAGAGGAACTGTCCGCAGATGAGGCAGAAGCGTGATAACAACAGCAACCAGGGCAGCGGGAACAATAACGGAGACCGTAATGATAATCACAGGGCTGGTAAGCGTGAGTTCCTGAATGGGCAAGGAGAAGAAAGAAACAACTCAAACGTTGTGACGGGTAAGTTCCTACCAGACAATTTCTTTGTTTCTGATTTATTTGATTCGGGTACCGATACTAGCTACGTGTCCTTAAAAGTTAGTCAGATGCTTAAGCGTACCCCAACACTTTTAAACCCCAAGCACTTTGTAGAACTAGAAAACGGTAAAAGTCTTGAAGCCACACACGTAGTTAAGGGTTGTAATATTGTTCTGCTGGTCAGACTCTCTCTATCGATCTTGTCCCCATCGTTCTTGGTAGTTTTGACAGTATTATTGGGATGGTTTGGTTATCCCAACATCCAGCGGAGATTCTTTGCAATGAAAAGATTGTCCGTATTCCTCGCTCAGGTGATGAACCCCTCATGATTCGTGGCAACAAGAGTGGTGCTGCTGTGAGCATCATCTCTTTCCTTAAGGCCCAAAAGTGTTTACGAAAGGGCCACACTGCTATTTTGGCTCTCGTTACTGACACCTCGAAGAAAGAGAAGAAGATAGAAGATTTTCCGATTGTACGTGACTATCCTGAGGTATTTCCTGAAGAACTACCTGACCTTCCTCCTCATCGTCAAGTTGAATTTCAGATCGAACTAACTCCTGGAGCAGCGCCCATAGCTCGAGCACCTTATCGTTTAGCCCCATCAAAGTTGGAAGAACTCTCTACGCAACTACAAGAACTCTTGGATAAGGGTTTCATTCGTCCTAGCTCTTCGCCCTGGGGAGCTCCTGTGCTATTCGTGAAGAAGAAAGACGGTACTTTCAGAATGTGCATCAACTACCGTGAACTGAACAAGGTGACGGTGAAGAATCGTTATCCTCTTGCACGTATTGATGACCTGTTTGACCAGCTGCAAGGGTTGAGCTTTTATTCCAAGATTGATCTAAGATCGGGATATCACCAGCTGAGAGTCCGAGAAGAGGACCTCTCCAAAACAACTTTTAGAACTCGTTATGGACATTACGAGTTTCTGGTTATGCCTTTTGGGCTGACAAACGCACCTGCGGTTTTCATGGACTTGATGAATCGAGTGTGCAAACCTTACCTGGGTAAGTTTGTGATAGTTTTCATAGACGACATCCTGATCTATTCTAAGAGTCAGGAGGAACACGAGCAGCATCTACGACTTATTTTGGAACTCCTACGAACAGAACAGCTTTATGCAAAGTTCTTGAAATGCGACTTCTGGCTTCGTGAAGTCCATTTCCTAGGCCACGTGGTAAACAAGGATGGGATTCACATTGATCCATCCAAGGTTGACTCGATCAGGAACTGGCCTGCGCCCCGTACGCCAATGAAAATACACCAATTCTTGGGTTTGGCGGGCTATTACAGAGGGTTTGTCAAGGATTTCTCTAAGATTGCGCAACCTCTCACCTCACTAACACAAAAAGGTGTCACCTATCGTTGGGGTGATGCACAGGAAACTGCGTTCCAACACTTAAAGGATAAACTTTGTAGCACCCCTATCCTCTCATTGCCTGAAGGCACAGACAATTTTGTGGTTTATTGCGACGCATCCATTCAGGGACTTGGATGTGTGCTGATGCAACGTGACAAGGTCATTGCTTATGCGTCACGTCAACTTAAGATTCATGAAAGGAACTACACTACGCATGATTTGGAGCTGGGAGCTATTGTTTTCGCACTCAAGATATGGAGACACTACCTGTACGGTACCAGGTGCACCATTTACACCGATCACAGGAGTCTCGAGCATATCTTCAAATAGAAGGAGTTGAATATGCGTCAACGTCGGTGGGTTGAACTATTGAATGATTACGAATGCGCGATCCAGTACCATCCAGGCAAAGCCAATGTTGTGGCTGACGCCCTCAGTCGAAAGGACACTACGCCTAAGCGCGTACAAGCATTACAACTCACCATTCAATCTAGTCTTCCTTCCTAGATACGAGATGCTCAGGTAGAAGCATTGAAACCAGAAAAACGCCAGGGCTGAAGCCCTACATGGCTCAAGGCAACGGTTAGAACAAAGGGAAGACGGCGCATACTATGTAACAGGACGCATTTGGGTCCCACTCTATGGCAACCTACGCGAGCTTGTGATGGATGAGGCACACAAGTCTCGCTACTCAGTACATCCTGGTTCGGATAAGATGTACCACGACCTTAGAATTACCTACTGGTGGCCTAGCATGAAGGCCCACATAGCAACTTACGTCAGCAAGTGTTTGACCTGTGCGAGAGTCAAAGTCGAATACCAGAAACCTTCAGACCTACTCCAACAACCTGAGATACCACAATGGAAATGGGAGCAAATTTCCATGGATTTCGTTACTGGCCTACCTAGATCTCAGCGCGGAAATGACACTATTTGGGTGATCGTGGATCGACTCACAAAGTCTGCACACTTCCTGGCCATCAAGGAAACGGATAAGTTCTCCACTTTAGCAGACGTATACCTTAAGGAAGTTGTCTCGAGGCACGGGGTGCCCACCTCTATTATCTCGGATCGTGATGCACGTTTTACTTCTGAATTGTGGCAAGCAATGCACAAGCCATTTGGCTCACGTTTAGATATGAGCACAGCTTATCACCCGCAAACGGATGGGTAGTCTGAACGCATCATCCAGACCCTTGAAGACATGCTCAGGGCGTGTGTGATTGACTTGGCAATGGCTGGGAAAAACATCTGCCACTAGAGGAATTCTCGTATAATGACAATTACCACACCAGCATTCGAGCCGCTCCATTTGAGGCATTGTACAGGCTTAAATGCCGATCGCCTCTTTGTTGGGCAGAGGCGGGGGGATAGCCAAATCACTGGCCCAGAACTCGTAGTTGATACTACAGAAAGGATTGCTCAGATACGACAACGCATGGCGGCAGCTCGCGACCGTCAGAAAGCATACGCTGATAAGCGCAGGAAACTACTCGAGTTCCAAGTTGGGGATCGAGTGCTACTCAAAGTTTCACCCTGGAAGGGTGTGGTTCGTTTTGGCAAATGAGGCAAACTTTAGCCGCGATACGTCGGACCTTTTGAAATCATCGAGAAAATAGGCAAAGTGGCCTACAAACTGAACCTACCAACAGAACTCAGTGCAGTTCACAACGTTTTCCACGTGTCGAATCTGAAGAAGTGTCTGTCAGATGAGACCCTCATAGTTCCTTTGAAGGAGCTCACTATCGACGAGCAGTTACGATTCGTCGAGGAACCAATTCAAATCACGGACCGGGATGTTAAGGTCCTCAAGCGCACTAGAATACCTCTCGTTCGAGTTCGTTGGAACTCCCGTCGCGGCCCAGAGTTCACCTGGGAACGCGAAGATCAAATGAAACAAAAGTATCCCCAACTATTCGTAAACAGTACAACCACTACTGATGTCACACCCCGACCATGTAAAACAACAAAACGTGGCGGAAACGTCGGGGAGTGTTGTAACAGAATCATTGTTTCATAACACATGGAAATTGAAATATTGTTTTATTGATTAAAAGAGTTACAATGTCTTGACAATCAAAGAAACATAACATAAATAACTAGTCTTGCATCTTTTATTGTCACTAAGGTCCAAGTCCGCCTATGTGTATCTTGATAAGTCCTATGCATCATCTCCTGAAAACACATGTGAAAATAGGTACGTCAGCATAAAAATGCCTGTGAGATATATAGGTTTTGTGAAAACAGAATTCATGACTTATGTTTGAGAAAATGTTTAGTCATGAACCTTGTAATTTGCTCTGTCTTGTAAATCATTTGAAAAACGATAAGATCAGATGATATGTATAAATAAGAGAATAATGTATGGTTAAATGAATAACCATGTAAAATGAGTTTGTATAAAATAAGTTGTTTGTAAATTAATGTCTTGTGAAAAGTATGTTATTTGTATAAAATGTTATATGTCCAAATTGAAATGATTCAAATAACGTTACGATATGTAATACCATACAATCACTTATATATAGGAAGTACCAGCGGCGTATCCACCATGCTTGTATCATATTACACACGCCTCGTTACTTAAATCACTTACTCAAACCAAACCAATCAACGTAGAATGTTTATGTTTAAATGTAAATCATGTAATGTGTAACCAATGTCAATAATGTTTATGTGTCAAATGTAAATCATGTAATGTGTAACCCAAAATGATATGTATGGCTAGTGAAATATATCAACTAAACCATATGCACAAAAACAAAGTATTGAAGTAAAACATGGTTTAAATCAAAGCTATGTTTTGTGGAACAAATGCATGCTATACTGATATAAATATCTATGCGGTATTGTGAGAATACATACATCCAAGCCTTGAGACTGTGGCGATAAACCCTTACACAAATTAAAGGTTTATCTAAGTTATGTATATCGAATTCGGTCATTCCTTCCAATCCAAACAAACCCAGGATTTCAGAAACGGGAGTTGTCAATTCCTATGGTACCACTACCTACTAACGAACGGCGTGATCGGTGTTAATGAATGTATATTGATCCATCAAAACAAACCAAATATCATATCAAAATGTAAACATGTGATGAAAACAACTGTACTAAGTATGTAACAAATGGACATACATAGCATGTGAACTGTACTAAGTATGCAACAATAGACATACATAGCATGTGACATGAAACAACTGTACTAAGTATGCAACAATAGACATACATAGCATGTGACGTGAAACAACTGTACTAAGTATGCAACAATAGACATACATAGCATGTGACGTGAAACAACTGTACTAAGTATGCAACAATAGACATACATAGCATGTGACGTGAAACAACTGTTCTAAGTATGCAACAATAGACATACATAGCATGTGACGTGAAACAACTGTACTAAATATGCACACAATGGGCATACATAGCATAAAATGTAATGAAATCATGTACTATAAATGTACTAATGAACATAGCAAGTATATGATGTGAAAACAGGAAAGCATGAAAGTAACAAGTAGGCACATGTGTTCCACCCTAAAACAGTTTGGAAAACAGTAAAAGAGGGGTCTATGTACTCACTTGAGATTGCTTAGTAGTCCTTGAGTAACAACCAAACAATGCTAGAGATCGCGGATATCAAACGGCACCTAATATAGGTAACTATGTTAATAAACCGGACCTAGATCGGAGGATCGGATAGAATGAGGGTTCGTAAACCAAACGAGTATAGAGACTCGTGTAATATGGTTTAACAAAGCCTACATACTAAATGAAACCTAACCTAAGTGCTTACGACCCATTACGACCCGTTTAGGTAGCTTATGCTACTTTAACGCGTCGTTCGCGTGAAACGCGTTCGGACCGCCTAACTAGTCCTATGACCAGTACAATATGCCTTAACATGTTTAATATTGTTGATAAATCAGTTAAGTGACGAAAGTTTAGGTTACGTATGCTTAATTACCAATTACACATGAAAAAGGTATTTTGGTAATTTACCTAAGGCATATAAACTACCTATCATACAACTACTTAACGAAGCGACCATAAGGTATAACCTCGGAAGGTTATTCCCTATATACTATGGTCACCTAATATGTTTAGTCGGATCTTAATGATCGACCATATGGGTCAGGTTCGAAAGCATAAGCGATTGATTAGATCGCTTACCCTTACGACCCTAAACAAGCACAAAACTAAAAGTGACGAGCTAAGCATGTTGAAACATGCTTAACTAAGTTAGAAAACAAGTTTGGTATCAAAACAAACGGTTCTGATACCTAAGAGTAGTTTGGTTACAAAATACGCACGAATGCGAATTTTAACCGAAACTACGGCTCGTCACTGAGCCTAGACAACGTGGTAATCAGTAGGCATAGTCACAAGGGACTATAACCATCGTGATTACGCTCACGTTGTGAAGTTCAAACGAACTTCGCATTGACCATAAACTGGTCAATGCAGAAAGTCAAAAAAAGTTTGACTTTCGGACTCGGAAAGCAATAAAAGAACGAAGGAACACTTACAAAGGGTCCCCGAATGCTAATCTCGATCCAAGTAGCTCAGGTATGAAACAATGGTTTCAACTTAGAGCTTCTCAAATCAAGATTCTAGTGGGTTTTTGCAATGGCATGGGGGGGGGGGGGTATTTATAGTTTTCAGAGAGCCGTTAAGATCGTTTCTTGGAAAACATGCTTTGATCTTGGCCATACATGTGCACACATGGTTTTGTAATACCATGTGCACTCAATACCAGCCCATAAATTCCCCAAAACCATGTGCAACAAGTGGAACAGACCAGATTCGATGTTTCTGAAGTTTCTGCCCAGATGAGGTGCTCGCGTAGCGCCACTGGATAGGCATGAAGTGCTCGCGCTACGCTAGCATGTGCCATATTCAGAAAAGTTCCAAAAATGGCAGAAATGGTCCCTGCAGCCCGTTTAAGCTATTTTCGATGCGTTTGAACCCCGTTAACCTCATTTCAAGTCTCTAAAATGAAGTTAAAGTATAGGGAACTTAAAATGTGCTCAAAAATATCTCGGATGTCGGTTCATTTGGTCGTACGATCGCGATGCTCGGTTAATTACGACGGAATGCGCATAAGCGCGAAAAACGATCCAAATTGCGTGACGAATGGATTTTTCTTATGCCAAACACTAAAATAAAATAATTTAATGCTTACATAAATTTTTGGATGTCCGGATGTATTCAGAACGTAAGTTATGCGCGAAAGTGCAAACTTATGCACTTTTTGACACTTTTAGTCCCTGAATGAGCCAAAAGTTTATTTTAGCACACCTAACCCCTCAAAGCCTATTTCTAAGCTATATAAAGGATATTTAAGGTGTGTTTAAATTATGGTCGTGTTCCAGAATGTCTGTTACAGTTCAAATTGGCATACTTTCGCTGTTTGTCAACTTTAGTCCCTGTAAGCGATTTAACTTGATTTCGCCATACCAAAGCCTTCAAAACTTATTTCTAAGTTATGTAAAGGTTATTTAAGGTATGTTAAGCCTATTTCACTATTCCGGAGTGTTCGTTGCATTAAACGGGTTATATTTACGCATCAGTGCGCGTATAACCTTCCAGAAAGCGATTTAAAGCTTGAAATCGAACAAGAATTGATATGTGCAAAAGATACACATATTTATACAGATCCCAAGTATGGAATACAATATTTCATTGGGTTGGTATTTGTTTGATGGTCGCAGTGACCCAGGTGTCACAGTCTCCCCTACTTTAGGAAATTTCGTCCCGAAATTTTTATTTAGAGGAAACTTGTGAGAGTTTAAAACATGAAGTTGAAAAGATCGAACAACATTGGTTAGGGTTCTGAACTTCTAGTAACTTTAATAACATCATGCTTGCAGTGTAAGAGGGATACTTATATACAAGTATATGAAGCGTCATTGGTGCGTCCACCGTACCTCCATTACATCGTTCTCATTTTGTTATTGTTGTCACTATCGGTTCTTACTCATAATAAATCTTGCTGGGTTTCTGTGCACTAAATTTCATAATTATGTACGCGTCCATAATTTGACAATTCCTTGCACAGTTCACATAGTCTATTTTATAATGTGTAGGGTAAAACCAAATGAACAATCCTGTGATGAGTGTGACTCGACCTCCATAGGGTCCCTTTTTTTTATTTAAATCAATAACTGATCTAAATAGACTATCAAGGAGTCTGTTCAGCTACATCACTAGATGTCGTTCTTTAACCAAATTGTGAATCAATCTTTTTTACTAGACCACTAAAAGGGTCTCTTATGAACCATGGAGCGGTACTATATAATCCAAGGGTCTTAACTATTACATAGAAGCCCATTAAGGATTTAAGGTAGTACCTTTTGAATATCCTGCTACGAATCCCTCATATGAAGATATGAAAGATTCTGCGAGGATTTGGATAACGAATATCCAGAGTATACAAAAACACAAAAATGCATAAAAGAAAACACAAGATGCATAACACATAGTCATATAACCACAAAGATTGTTTATTTGTTAATTTGTTTTGTTGATTGAGTACATGTATTTAAAGCATACTAGGAATCCATTCCATGGATTTCATTTGGTACTTTAAACATTATCAAGAATCTAACTATAAAGATAGAAAGATTTTTAAAAGAAAAATTCGATTTCGATTATAAGGAACCAAAATGTTCGAATTTAGGTACAAAAAGGAATCCAATTAAGGATTCTGATTTGAATGATAATCATCCACAAGGGTCTAATTGTGAAGATAAAAAGATCCCATATTGATTTTAGAAGTTGAAGATGTTTTGAAACCTTGCACCGGATGTGCTTAAGTCAAAACATGAAGTAAAAATGCTTATGAAGTTGAGATGCTAGATATGCCAAGGTGACATATGAAGCGAAATTTGAAGGTGAAGTCAATGTATGAAGAAAAATATTTTTGGAAAACTATGCATGGGGTTCTAAAAATGTGTTCAATGTTTTTGAAACCTTATATATAATACCTTTGAAATCATAGAGTAGGTGTATTAGGTAGGTATATATTTTTAAAAATTTGTTTTAAAATCATGTGAGATAAATTTTGAAATTATGTACATGGTTTTTGAAAGACATGAATGATGCTTTTCGAAATCATGCACTTGATAAGAAAATGTACTATGTTAATATTGTTTTCAGACTATATGAAACATTTTGAAATTATGAAGGTTGTTTTTGAAAACATAACCAATGTTTCTGAAATAACATAGACAATGCATTAGAAAAAAAATTGTTTTCAAACTATATGAAATGTTTTGAGATCATGAAGATTGTTTTTGAAATACTTGTACTGTGTATGTTGAAAAATCAAAACGTAATGGGTATGAGATTTGAAAATACCCTTAGTTATCTAACCAAGGATTCAAAGGCACAGATGTGCAGAAGCATGATTACTCATAATGTCACCTTATTTTCTGTACTTTGTTTCTTAGAGTGAAACGAGTACTTAAAATTTTTGAGGGAATCATAAGCGATCATTTGAAAGAGAGAATCACAAGAGTAGTTTGTAAGGAACATAGTTCCTTAATACAGGTATCATAGAGAATTTCCATTTACTCATGTAACTACACTTGTATATCAGAATTGTGAACAACAATTTATTTATAATCAAAACAGATTGTTTCACATTACAAGAAATAGAAGAAACAAAAGCATAAGACAACAACATCTTCTAATCAGCCAACTGCTCATCCGTGGGTTGGATTTGCATTAGCAAGCTTTGGGCATTTGTTCCTGAAATGGCTCGTCTCGCCACAGTTGTAGCACGATCTAGGCGGAAAGCGAGCTTGAGCAGGATTGGCTTGTGGTTGATTTGGACCACCTTGGTTCGGGTTACATCGACAAGCACTTGCTAGGTGACCAATTCACCCACATGATGCACACAGACGACACTGTAAGTGAGCTTGGTGATGCCCATTACATTTGTCGCATAATGGCGCCGTTCCCTTGTATTGCTTCTTAGCAGGTGGTGTCGCTACCTGGCTAGGTCCCGCTTGATTAGGTGCAACTGCAGCGGGTTTCCTCGAAGCCTTAAGCTTCCTTGATTTTGGTGCAGGCTTGACTTTTGCTTCCTTTGATGACTCTTGAGTGGTTTCATTCTGGAGTTGATACATGGTAATGCCTAAATCCACAGATTTCTGAATCACTTCGCCTATTTGCTGGGCAAATTTGGCTGTTCGCTCGGACATTTGACCGGTACTGAGAGGAAGAGACATTCTAGAAGAAAATGAAAGACATAGGAAGAAACAAGTGAAAGGTTATCGGATAAACAAAACAGAATGGCAATGCATAAGAATTGCGATCATTTGTTTGTTACCTAAGGCAAACAAATGAGACGGTGACAAATCAAAGTAAACGGATCATATTAAAGTATCACTGAAGACATGCTCGCCTATAAGTGAACTCTCACCCCAAGAGTTCCCAGGTAAGAGTGACTGGTCCGATACTGCGGATTTGTACGAACACTCTAGCCTTCGACATAAAACTCAGGGTACAGGCATTCACTCTTCCAGTTTGCACATGTTCACATTATACGACCCAAACTTTGACGAGATTTGAAAACTTAGAGGGTTCAAAACCTTACAATAGAGGGTTCAAAACCTAGTAATCAATCATCCTAGAACAGATGATTAGTTTTCAAAGCGGTTTTGAAATTTATGTTCTTGTTGTGGTTGTCGCCTAAGGATAGGTGACAGTATTGTTTTATGACTAAACGCAAGTAAACTCGCGTTAGGGTCCTAGGAAGGTTATAGACTAGGTCAAAGCATTACTAATAACCTAATTCCCTATAACCATGAGCTCTGATACCAACTTTTCTGTCACACCCCGACCACGTAAAACAACAAAACGTGGCGGAAACGTCGGGGAGTGTTGTAACAGAATCATTGTTTCATAACACATGGAAATTGAAATATTGTTTTATTGATTAAAAGAGTTACAATGTCTTGGCAATCAAAGAAACATAACATAAATAACTAGTCTTGCATCTTTTATTGTCACTAAGGCCCAAGTCTGCCTATGAGTATCTTGATAAGTCCTATGCATCATCTCCTGAAAACACATGTTAAAATAGGTACGTCAGCATAAAAATGCCTGTGAGATACATAGGTTTTGTGAAAACAGAATTCATGACTTATGTTTGAGAAAATGTTTAGTCATGAACCTTGTAATTTGCTTTGTCTTGTAAATCATTTGAAAAACGATAAGATCAGATGATATGTATAAATAAGAGAATAATGTATGGTTAAATGAATAACCATGTAAAATGAGTTTGTATAAAATAAGTTGTTTGTAAATTAATGTCTTGTGAAAAGTATGTTATTTGTATAAAATGTTATATGTCCAAATTGAAATGATTCAAATAACGCTATGATATGTAATACCATATAATCACTTATATATAGGAAGTACCAGCGGCGTATCCACCATGCTTGTATCATATTACACAAGCCTCGTTACTTAAATCACTTACTCAAACCAAACGAATCAATGTAGAATGTTTATGTTTAAATGTAAATCATGTAATGTGTAACCAATGTCAATAATGTTTATGTGTCAAATGTAAATCATGTAATGTGTAACCCAAAATGATATGTATAGCTAGTGAAATATATCAACTAAACCATATGCACAAAAACAAAGTATTGAAGTAAAACATGGTTTAAATCAAAGCTATGTTTTGTGGAACAAATGCATGCTATACTGATATAAATATCTATGCGGTATTGTGAGAATACATACATCCAAGCCTTGAGACTGTGGCGATAAACCCTTAAACAAATTAAAGGTTTATCTAAGTTATGTATATCGAATTCGGTCATTCCTTCCAATCCAAAAAAACCCCGGATTTCAGGAACGGGAGTTGTCAATTCCTATGGTACCACTACCTACTAACGAACGGCGTGATCGGTGTTAATGAATGTATATTGATCCATCAAAACAAACCAAATATCATATCAAAATGTAAACATGTGATGAAAACAACTGTACTAAGTATGTAACAAATGGACATACATAGCATGTGAACTGTACTAAGTATGCAACAATAGACATACATAGCATGTGACGTGAAACAACTGTACTAAGTATGCAACAATAGACATACATAGCATGTGACGTGAAACAACTGTACTAAGTATGCAACAATAGACATACATAGCATATGACGTGAAACAACTGTACTAAGTATGCAACAATAGACATACATAGCATGTGACGTGAAACAACTGTACTAAGTATGCAACAATAGATATACATAGCATGTGACGTGAAACAACTGTACTAAGTATGCAACAATAGACATACATAGCATGTGACGTGAAACAACTGTACTAAATATGCACACAATGGGCATACATAGCATAAAATGTAATGAAATCATGTACTATAAATGTACTAATGAACATAGCAAGTATATGATGTGAAAACAGGAAAGCATGAAAGTAACAAGTAGGCACATGTGTTCCACCCCAAAACAGTTTGGAAAACAGTAAAAGAGGGGTCTATGTACTCACTTGAGATTGCTTAGTAGTCCTTGAGTAACAACCAAACAATGCTAGAGATCGCGGATATCAAACGGCACCTAATATAGGTAACTATGTTAATAAACCGGACCTAGATTGGAGGATCGGATAGAATGAGGGTTCGTAAACCAAACAAGTATAGAGACTCGTGTAATATGGTTTAAGAAAGCCTACATACTAAATGAAACCTAACCTAAGTGCTTACGACCCATTACGACCCGTTTAGGTAGCTTATGCTACTTTAACGCGTCGTTCGCGTGAAACGCGTTCGGACCGCCTAACTAGTCCTATGACCAGTACAATATGCCTTAACATGTTTAATATTGTTGATAAATCAGTTAAGTGACGAAAGTTTAGGTTACGTATGCTTAATTACCAATTACACATGAAAAGGGTATTTTGGTAATTTACCTAAGGCATATAAACTACCTATCATACAACTACTTAACGAAGCGACCATAAGGTATAACCTCGGAAGGTTATTCCCTATATACTATAGTCACCTAATATGTTTGGTCGGATCTTAATGATCGACCATATGGGTCGGGTTCGAAAGCATAAGCGATTGATTAGATCGCTTACCCTTACGACCCTAAACAAGCACAAAACTAAAAGTGACGAGCTAAGCATGTTGAAACATGCTTAACTAAGTTAGAAAACAAGTTTGGTATCAAAACAAATGGTTTTGATACCTAAGAGTAGTTTGGTTACAAAATACGCACGAATGCGCATTTTGACCGAAACTACAGCTCGTCACTGAGCCTAGACAACGTGGTAATCAGTAGGCATAGTCACAAGGGACTATAACCATCGTGATTACGCTCACGTTGCGAAGTTCAAACGAACTTCGCATTGACCATAAACTGGTCAATGCAGAAAGTCAAACAAAGTTTGACTTTCGGACTCGGAAAGCAATAAAAGAACGAAGGAACACTTACAAAGGGTCCCCGAATGCTAATCTCGATCCAAGTAGCTCAGGTATGAAACAATGGTTTCAACTTAGAGCTTCTCAAATCAAGATTCTAGTGGGTGTTTGCAATGGCATGGGGGGGGGGTATTTATAGTTTTCGGAGAGTCGTTAAGATCTTTTCTTGGAAAACATGCTTTGATCTTGGCCATACATGTGCACACATGGTTTTGTAATACCATGTGCACTCAATACCAGCCCATAGATTCCCCAAAACCATGTGCAACAAGTGGAACGGACCAGATTCGATGTTTCTGAAGTTTCTGCCCAGATGAGGTGCTCGTGTAGTGCCACTGGATAGGCATGAAGTGCTCGTGCTACGCTAGCATGTGCCATATTCAGAAAAGTTTCAAAAATGGCAGAAATGGTCCCTGCAGCCCGTTTAAGCTATTTTCGATGCGTTTGAACCACGTTAACCTCATTTCAAGGCTCTAAAATGAAGTTAAAGTATAGGGAACTTAAAATGTGCTCAAAAATATCTCGGATGTCGGTTCGTTTGGTCGTACGATCGCGATGTTCGGTTAATTACGACGGAATGCGCATAAGCGCGAAAAACGATCCAAATTGCGTGACGAATGGATTTTTCTTATGCCAAACACTAAAATAAAATAATTTAGTGCTTACATAAATTTTTGGATGTCCGGATGTATTCAGAACATATGTTATGCGCGAAAGTGCAAACTTATGCACTTTTTGACACCTTTAGTCCCTGAATGAGCCAAAAGTTTATTTTAGCACACCTAACCCCTCAAAGCCTATTTCTAAGCTATATAAAGGATATTTAAGGTGTGTTTAACTTATGGTCATGTTCCAGAATGTCTATTACAGTTCAAATTGGCATACTTTCGCAGTTTGTCAACTTTAGTCCCTGTAAGCGATTTAACTTGATTTCGCCATACCAAAGCCTTCAAAACTTATTTATAAGTTATGTAAAGGTTATTTAAGGTATGTTAAGCCTATTTCACTATTCCGGTGTGTTCGTTGCATTAAACGGGTTATATTTACGCATCAGTGCGCGTATAACCTTCCAGAAAGCGATTTAAAGCTTGAAATCAAACAAGAATTGATATGTGCAAAAGATACACATATTTATACGAATCCCAAGTATGAAATACAATATTTCATTGGTTTGGTATTTGTTTGATGGTCGCAGTGACCCAGGTGTCACAACTGAGGCTGAAGCTACGGAATTTCGGGACGAAATTCCAGATCAACGGGGGGAGGATGTGACACCCCAGGAAAACCAGGAAAACCATGCAACTTAACTAGCTTCCTCAGTGAGTACGTACCAAATTTCGGGACGAAATTTCTTTCAACTTGGGGATAATGTGACAACTCGTATTTCAGAACCTATCTATGTGTTTAATGTAACGTATATGGATCTTATTTGATTATGTGAACCTTGATGATTAATGAAATGTTTTGTGAATATGTGTTTGAGTATGTGTACGCATGTTTGACTGTTTAACTACAAGAAACCGGTAAACGTTTTTAGGTGTCGTATAGCTAATTTAGAGAATTAACCTTATTGGGCCGCGAACGTGTTTAAACCTCACATTATCTGATTGGGCCGGAGGCCACCCCTTCGTGATTGTTTCTCGGCCCACACCACTTGAAGCCCACATACTCCTTATGTTATTATACGTAACATATGAGGAGTAGTCCCCATAATTCTCTAACCACAAATAAGATCTCAAACCCTAGTTTCCTTCTTTCCCTCCCTAGAGTCGCGACGGCAGACAACCCTCATCGGATCTCATCATCTTCGAAGCATCATCTCTCGGGTCTTGGAATTTATCGGTATGTTAACTTGTTATTCACCATCATGACTCTTGACTGTTTACGTGTTTAGCGATAATGAAACCAAGTTGAGTGTTATTCGTAATTAATAAGAACAATGATTGTCGTTATTGTATGATGGGGTCTAGTTTTGATATTATATGATGTATCCGATTTAATTGATCTCATTGGTAGTAACACTTGTCAGATTGTGCCTCCAAATGAAATATATTAACTAAATCATCTTCTGGTTGTATATTCATTCAAACAATAATGATTTCATATGCAATTCCTTAATGGCCGACATATACTAAATATTATTACACATGATTCTGACAATCTAATCACCAAACTCACATGCAAATATTATTAATTATTTGGATATGCAGGACCGACAACAATTGGTTTGGTGGATTGTAGCTTATTTCTTTTAAATACATAGACTTTAGGTGACCTTTTGACTTTGATAAAAAAAATTCGATATGATGGCTTCCTCCACTGAAATGATGATGAGTTGTTATGATATTAGGGTTCATATTAATTGATGATTTATTTATTTGATCGATTAATTGGTTAGATGGAAACTGTTTGAATTGGTTGATAAATTTCATAAAAGGAAACAATATAACCGATTAGCATGATTGGCGGATAATAAAACAAATCGCACAAGATCAGAACGCACAAGTTCTGATCGCACAAGTTGTAGGATCGCACAAGAACCCACGGAACGCACAAGTTGACAAACTGTTTAATAATTGGATCACACAAGTCGACCGGATCGTACAAGCCGTCCGGATCGCACAAGACCAATGTTTAACTATTGGGCCGGGTTATTTTGTTGGGCTTCATTTAGTGAATCGCACAAGGCTAGTGGGTTAATGAACTTGTGTGAGTCC